>SNQJ01S0175475.1:0-14044 GCA_010110895.2 Picea sitchensis | reverse complement strand
ATTGTTGTTTCTATCGCACAAAGTCACCTCTTGTGACAGAGGTATGCCCATATCTATGCTCAAACCATGATGGCATGACTTATTAATGCTAATAAAAAAGTTCGTGACCTGTGAAGGTCGATACGGACTTGTGTTCCTCTACCACCTGCGTTTGCTGATGATTTTTATAGGGTATCCTCTAAACATGCCTTTCCACTTTCATCGTTCCCTGTATAAGATGTCGAAAAAGTTTAATAGGCAGAAGGCTGACAACAGCCTGTTCCACCATGGGCTTATTAAGATCCTCGTTGTTTATCATTTGAGTTTGCATGGTGATAGTTGGAGGGATTTCATCGCCCGTAATGGCTTTGAGGACACAGACCCTGTACAAGTTGGTAAATCTGTGGTAATTGAGACCAAGGTTGAACCACATGTACCCTTACACCTCCTACTGCCTAAACCCTCGGCCGACCCTGGTGGTGGCTTACCTGACACTGTAAATAAAAGTACAGAGGCTATTAAAAAGCCTATGAGCAAAAATCCCAAGGCAAACCTTAATGCTAATGCCAAAGGGAAAAGGAATGCCCGACTCATTTCGAGAATGGCCAGAAATAAACTGAAACCCTCTGCCGAGTCAAACCCTATAGTTCTGAGTGAGGATTCTGATTCTGATGTTGAACGTTTCTTGGCCAGCGAGTACCCCTACTCATAGGGTTTATGTCCCGAGCCCCCTTATGATTTTGTATCGAACCTTCCCCCCTACCTAAAGAACAACCCTGACTACCCGGGTATTGAATTGCCTCGTGAAACCCTCAGTCATTTGGCCAAACCCTCGCCTACTCTTTCTAAACCCACACAGTCACCCTATGACCAATGCGATTCATGGTTAGAACGATATCATATTGACGTTCCTATACTCCAATCGAACATTCAATCACTGGAAGATCAAATTGCAGTGCTAACCAGTCAAAAAGCCAAGCTCCAAGCAACAGATAAAAAGAAAAAGACAATTGGCTCCATCTTGTTCAAAAACGTGGAATCAACCACGACCGTTGTCAATTCTAAATTGGCATAATCAAGCAGCCTCGTCGCTATACAGATATGGTTTTGACATCATTTTTGTTTTGTAAATAATCTAGGTTGATATAATGATTTGGATTCAGTTTTTAAATAGCTCTGAATGACTCTGTTATAATGCGTGCATTCTATATATAGCTTTGCTTTGAATAAAAAGAAATTTCGATTCGATATACGATCTGATCATTCCTAGTATAGCAATCGATAGATTTTGATTGGATTTGTGTGGTCTTCGTTTGGATTTGATTGATTGGTTTGCTTTATTGAGTTAACGAAATTAATAGTTTGTCTTCGACTGGATTGGTTTGTATCCGATTTGAAAAGGAAGTTTTTTATACCCAGTTTAGAACACAATCATGTTCGGATTTGATTTTGTTATAATCCATATGCTGTGGTTGGTGAACGATTTTATTGAGTTTGGTTGTTACCATATACTCTGTCTTACAATTTTCAAAGTTGAAATACTTCTCTGTTCGATTTTAATTTGGGAAACGAACTACTCTGTTTTTATAAAAATGATATGTTCATTTAAGTCAGTGCATGTGTGCCCGAATCATGGAATGGATTCGATTCATGACAGCTATGCTAAACCCCAGCCAATTGATTCATTTGATTGGAACGATTTCATTTTTATCAAAGTCGTTTGCCCATTTTGCCATAACAAATTATGAATTCTATTGTCGATCATTCGAGCCTGTTATGGTTTTATTTGAATTAATTTTCACACCAGTTTGAAATGATCTATTCGTGGCATGAATCGTTTGCTAACACAATCACAACGATTGGAAAATGATCTTGTCGAATCCATATTTCCCATTGACAAGGCAGCGTAATAGTTGTTTTCCATTTATTTTAATTATAATCGATTTCACAACTGTTGGATTCGATTGGTTTTGAAACAAATTGATTGACTATGTTATTTTTACCTAGTCCGGTTACGATTCGTTTGGATGAAATGATTTTGGTCAAGGTCAATCAGTTTGCAAATACAAATGATTGGATATCTCGTATACCTTGTTATGTTTTTGTTTGTGGACAATTATGCGCCAGTATTGGTATAAATCGTTTGATACGTCGTTACAGCCATAATGAATTGTAAACGATTATGTTCGATTTGATCATATATCCTGTTGGTAAAACGACATAACAAATACATAAGATTTGTTTTTGTATTGATTGCATTGCATATCAAATGGTTTCTCAACTGTTTGATTATGGTTCTGTTGACCCGATCTTGTGGTAACAAAAACGAAACAGAGTATGCCTATATCTATAGTCATTTAATTGATTTGGATCCTGTTTGAGTTCATAATGGAATAACGATTTCAATTTATGATTCGTTCTGAAATAATTACTGGATGTCAATTAAATGGAATTTTTTAAAAGATTTTCGATTAATTTCAATGCTGATTCTGTATCTTTATTTAGACTAGCTACAGAATCAGAGGATTCTGTAGCTAGTCTATAGAATTAAATTTGCTATCATTTATTAATAAAAGATCCTTCTAATTTGTTCATTTTTGGTCCTTTTCAGGTGAATTCGAATTGCATGGGATTTGATGGACAGACTAGAGGATATTTGGACGTTTTATTTTTATTTTAGTTTCCTAGTTTAGACAACTTTGGGATATCTTCCCAGTTCTTATGTAAACAGTTTTATAACTTCCACAGGGAGGTTTTACCCTGTGGAAAAACTTATAAATACTTATTATTTTTTGTAATAAGCATCATCCTCGCTTGTGGGAGAACCAGGATTATGGATATCTAATAGAGACTGAGACAAAAATTGATGTTCTGCTACAGCTTTAGCTTTCATAATATCAATCTTTTGTTTCATGTTTATGTTATCAATTTGCATTTGATTAATGACTACTTTAGCTATCTTAGTCTTGTCCAAATGATATGATTTAATTAATATGATCCATATCTGATTTCTTCCAGTATTTAAAAACATAGCAATTACTTGATTCAGATTATGAATGACAGATTTCTCTTCTTCATCAATTCGATTATTCTGTATAAGTCTTTGCATAACAGGTTTACCTAATTGTAGAGATTTATAAATCATATAATTGTTATGATTTTTATGTCTTGTTTGTCCTGTAAACAAACTCAAAGAACATTGCAGCTATCGTTTACGAGAAGCTTCTGGATTATTCGGTGCGAGTTTACTTCCTCTGATCTGCTAGCAAAGTCATCATACACAGGGCAAATCTGGAGCGTTCATCCAGGTTAGTTTGCGATTATTTTCGTTAATTTGATTAGACATATTTGTAGTTTAGATTAGTAATTTAGTTTAATTATTTTTCTGCCTTATTTCTGTTCATAAAATTATAAAAGCAATAAAAATATCTTTTACTGTCTTAGGGTAGAATATTAATGAGTTTTGCAGGTTTTATTTAAATCTGTAAATTGTCAATATTGTACATTTTGTGAATAAGTTATATTGCAGTTAGCAGTTAGATAGTTAATTAGAGTTAGTATAGTAGTAATTAGTAGATTATATAGAATAGTCAGATTAGTTTAGTTTGTTTTAGTTTTAGTTTAGTTTGTTTAGTAGTTAGTTTTAATTAGATTAGTTTATTAGTTATTTTTATTTTAGTTTGTTTTATTTATTTTTAGTTAGATTAGTTAGTTTAGATTAGTTTTCTTTTATTTTCTTAGGACCTTAGATCAGCTAACGGAGCGGCTAAACCCGTCAGGGTGGTTCATCCCAAACGACTTGGGTTATTAGACAACCCCGGACCGGTTCCACTCTCTCAGTTGACGGACGGTCAATTTCGCCTGTTAACACAAGTTAAGCCATAAATTTGAAAAGGCTATGCAGAATGAATTTTAAATGTCATTACTTGGAGAACTATCCGTCTTTCCGGGACTTCAGATACGTCAAAGCAACCAAGGAATTTTTATTTCTTAAACCAAGTATATCAGAGAAATGCTAAATAGGTTCATAATGGAAGATTTCAAACCAGTTGCAAGTTAAGCAAAGATGATGATTCAAAGTCTACATATCAGAGGCAATACAGGTCAATGATTGGTAGCCTACTATATGTGACAACATCCAGACCATATGTAATGCAGGAAGTTGGACAAGTGGCACGATTTCAAGCAGCACCAAAAGAATCACATGTATTAATAGTGAAGAGGATTTTCAGATATATCAAAGGAACAAAAGAGTTTGTATTATGGTATCCAAAAGGAAAGGATCTATCAGTTATTGCCTACATAGATGCAGATTGGGTAGGTTTTATTGATGACAGAAAAAGCACCAATGGAGAAACATTCTACTTGGGTGAGTGTTTAGTATCATGGCTAAGCAAGAAACAATCATCAGTATCTCTATCTACAGCTGGGGCAAAGTATATTGCAACAACAACATGTTATATAGAGGTTCTATGGATGAAGCAAACTTTGATAGATATACAGGTTAAGTATGATGATCCCATTCCAATCTATTGTGATAATACAACCTCCATCAGTATCTCAAAGAACCCGATGATACACTCCAAGATGAAGAACATTCCAATCAAGTATCACTTTCTACGGGAATAGGTTGCAAAAAAGAACATTAGAGTTGAGTATGTGGGAACAAAAGAACAAGTGGCAGACATATTTACAAAACCACTTCCACGGGAATCCTTTGAGTATATTCGCGAGAGACTCTGAATTATTTCTACTCCAAAATGAATGATTTTGAATGCTTATCTTATATGTCTTAGATGTACACGAGGAAGCACCATAAAGAGGATAGTTCAAGTTGGGAGATCATACAATACAGTTAGGGGAGAAGCCCCAGATGGAAAGATACCTTTGCCATTGATTACAAAGAGGGAGAGATTTATCAGATGCAAAGGATAGAGGCATGACTCCAGGGGGATAAATGGTCACATATATGAAGAGGACAAAGGCATGGTTCCAGGGGGAGCATGAGTGATATGACTTCAGTATTGCATGACATGATTTCAGTATTGCATCTGAGTGTTTCCATCAATGCCAAAGGGGGAGATTGTTGATTAAGGTTGCTTGTCATTGATGTCAACCCTTGAAGAAAGTCTGGTAGTGAATCCTGGTAACATAATTTTTTGGGTAATGTGTTAGCACTAGGAATCACCTTCAGATTGCATGGAAGGAAATCCCAGTACCCATCAGGTTATATGTGAATGTAAGAGTGTTTTAAAGGGTCAAATGGAAAAGACTCAAAATGATAATGTTCCAACTCAAAAAACAGGGCTAGCATGCACCAACAAGAAAGGCCTTGGCTAACTTCAATCAGTATTTGGGAGTGAGTATAAATAGCTGGAATACTTGAATGAGAGGAATGTAGGGGTTGCTGCAAACATCAGGTCTACAAAAGGCCTAAGGAAGAAAGTTTCTTAGCACAAGATCTTCTTGAATTCAGAAACGAAGGAGGATAAATAAACATCATGATAATATAATGATCAAACATCCACCATAACATCACCACAACCATTCATGTGAATCATTCAAAGCATGAACATTTAGCATCGGAAGCAAATAAGTTGAAAGAGAAGCTGGTTTCTATTAACCAAAATGTATTAAATCCAGTACATAGCCAGTTCACAGTCACTTCATCAAAATATTAAAGTATTAGGGAGCCTTTCTAAACCATCCGAAACTACTAAATCATTTCATCTATATATTTATAACAAAAGGGAGGCAACAATTAGAGGTATGAGTTGGCCTCCTTCACTTGAAAATCTCTAAGAATTTATTTCATCTAACAACTTGGCTAACAAACTATGTTATAAAATAGGAAAATGTTGGTGACTAATCTAACTAATATTCAAACTGACTTGATTCCTTTTTGTTGTGCAACTCCTTGTTTCCCATGTGTCCTTCAGGAGCATGTGGTTGTCATCATGATGCCAGCTGGTGTTTCTGCAATCTTATCCATCATCAGTTATCCAAAACATTGTTAGCTTGGCCATCCTAGATCCCTGGAGTCTGTTGGTATCTTCTTTGGGTAGCACTCTAGGTAGCGCACTTAAAAAATGGACAAGTAGAAAAGGTAGCGCCAAACCTTCCTATCCCTTGTGCAAGCTTTGGCCTCTGCGGGATATTAGGCAGCGAATTTAGGTAGCGCCACTGTGATGCATCTGTGTGAAAATTTCATCTCTGCCAGATATTAGATAGCGAATTTCGGTAGCGCCAATGTGCATCTCAGTGAAAATTTTAGGTAGCGCTGTAAAAAAATGCAGCACCTTCAACTTGAACATGTGCAGAGAAAGTAGTGACTTTGCATAGTATCAAACCCATTATCTTTAGGTGACTTGGAAACACTATAGGTAGCAAACCAGTAAAACACCAAAATAGACCATTTCATAGCACCATAGAACTGTGGAATGTATGAATTCTTACTGCTGAAGGATTTAGCTCTTTAAAAAAGCCCAAAAATCTGAATCAAACACTTAGAAGCCTGTATAGGTGGCAGAGGTAATATTTCAATAACAGCTTCCCCTAAAAAAAGGAACCATCCTAAAAAATGGGGCTCACCTTTAACCAGCTATTTCGTTACTTTGAAACTTAACCTCACACTCTTTCTTGTAGAAGGAGGATATTCATTTGGCACAACAGACTTCTTCCTTTTAGCAATGACATGATTCTTCAGTGGAGTTGTGCTTTCCTTGACTGTTGGTTTCTCTTTCTCAATAGTAGCTTCAACCAATACCTGCAAGTTTCTTTGAGCTACTTCATCTTGAAAATGCTGCAACTCTGCCTCAAGCTTCCTGTTCTGAGACTGAAATCCTTTGTTCTACCTATAAAGGTTTTGGAATTGCCTATGGAGAGGTTGGGCCTTTCTTGATACAAACCTTGCTAGGTCGAGTGTGTCTGTAGCCATCCATGAGTTCTTTCATTTGAGGAGTCTCCATAGCTTAGAATGAGAGATTCGTGTGTCTTATGGGGTGGTAATGACCAAGAGGACCTACAGTCGAGCTTCAAATGAACAAAGTTGCTCCTTTAAACTAGACTAGTGCTAGTAAGATAATACTTGGTTATGGAAATCCCTCCCTTAGATTTGTGCAGGTATTGAAATTTTATACAGTGAGAGGGTACTCTGTAATTGGCCCTTTGAAGCTGGGTAAGAAACACTCAATTCAAATGTCGAAATAAACAGGGGAGACATAGTGTGGTTAAGCAATGCCTTTGGGTAGCGCGATGTGTATGCAGAGGATAGAATATTTAGACACTTGCAACCTCAATATCTATGGCGGGAAGATGTAATCATACTTTGATACGAGCAATGAAGTTCACAGGTTTGAAAAGAGAGGAGACAAGGATATGATGTGAGGATGAGTCTCTTACAACTGTGCAAGCCCGATAAACCAAAATATGAGCGCTAATTCTTTCTGAAAATTAATGTGCATAGGAGAAAACACATGATACCTAAGGAGTAAACACTTGTTTGAAGCTTCAGCGTGATCTCAGGATGAAGTCACAAAAATTTTGGCCCCTGAATCTACCTCAGCATCAGATCTGGTCGCACTGTTGTCGCCTGGTCAGAACTGTGAGTTTGAGCAGCACAACACTCTTGAATTTTCAAATCACAAACCATTATCAGGACTCATAAATATTATATATTGAAGGTATCTTTAACCAACTCCTGATGCTGAAAACAAGGAACATGACATCAGTCGTGATAATCATAACTCGTGGTGGAAACATGATGAACGGGAAAGGCGCTACAGAGCCGCCTGATGAGTGGGAAACACTCCAATTTAAAAACAAATTTGACAGGTAAGAAAGGACAACAAGGCATGCCCATGAGGTCACGAATGAGGAGAATGGTGTGTCACATCAGTCTAGTCATGGGAGGGATCGATCCTAGTGACAAATCATGAAGGGGACTAAAATTTTAAGTCAGGATCTAAAATGGTTCTAAGTCCAAAAATCAATTGAGGATCAAACACAAGTTATGACTCAACACTTTATTTATCTAAGGGGTCCTAACAAACATAAATTTTAAAGGGATGAAACTTAAAAAAATAAAATCTAAGGCTTAAAAAAGGATAAAAACAACTAAAAACCCAAGGCAATTTAGTGTGATAACATTGTCTCCACAGGGGATGGCATGCCCCCTACAGGCTGCCAAGAATGAGTAGATTTAGTGCCTTATCCTAGGGCCATGGGGTCAGTTATTGAAACAAAAATAAAAGAAAAATGATATTTACAATGGCATGAAAATCCACTCAAGGCTCAAGAAAAGTACCTTTTCAAAAAATGCCCATTGACAGGGCCACCAAAAACTTCTTCATTATCCATATTCTTCAACTTGAAGGTGTTATTAGAGAATACCTCAGAGATTTTGATAGGACCGATCCATAAATATTCAAATTTAATGTGCTTGCCTTTATCTTGCTTCGGTGCATCCCACTTGAGTACCAGATCACCCTATTGAAAATCCTCTTTGTTCACTTTCTTATCAAATCCCTTCTTGATCTTCAGTTGATGATAATATGTTTTGTCTACAAGCTTCTCCTGAGTCTGTTGCACTTCAACCAACTGTTGAATCCTTCTGATCATATGATCAGGCTCCCCTTGGTAATCTTGGAAGAATTTTTCCACAAGTAAGGTAAGATGAGAAGGAAAAATGGCCTCAACTCCATACACCAGCTGGAAAGGGGAAAGTCCCAGGGACCTTTTTACCGTCACTCTGTTATCCCATAGAGAAAATTTGAGTTTTGAGTCCCATGCCTTTGTGTTATCCTCTAACAACTTTTTAATGATCTTTATAAGGATTTTGTTTAAGGATTATGCAAGCCCATTTCCCTGAGGGTAGTAAGGGGTAGAATGAATCAATGTGATCCCAAACTGTTCACAGAATTGAATCAATGGTTCATCCTTGAACGTTGTAGCATTATCAATGATGATTCTGTTAGGACACCCAAACCTTGCCATAATGTCTTCAAGGAAACCAATAATCACTTTGTGGGAAGAATTCCTTGTAGGAATAGCTTCAATCCACTTAGTAAAGTAATTTGTAGCAGTCAAGATCCATCTATGTTGGCCACTGGAAGTGGGATGAATTTCCCCAATAAAATCTAGGCCCCACTGTTGGAAAGGTCCTAAAGCTTCCACAGGCTTTAATGGCAAAGACTTAAGCTGCTTCTTTCTAGATAACTTCTGACATTTAGCATAGGATCTGATCTTAGCACAAACATCGGTGAACAAACTAGGCCAAAAGTACCCAGTCTCGAGGATGTTGTATGTCATGGTTCTCCAATAATGATGCCCCCCACATAAACTGTCATGGAAATCAGACATAATCTTTTGGGCTTCTTGGGGGTATAGGCATCTCAAAATAACTCCTAATGGATCCTTCCAATACAAAACTTGATCAACGAGGCAATACTTTATTGATTTGAGTTTTAAGGCTCTCACATTGTTCTTTTCCATACCATTTGGAGGTTGTAAATTTTGTAGAAAAAATATAATGTCCTTGTACCAGCTGCAATTTGTCAATGCATAAATGATTTGAGAACCTTTATTAGTTAATTCAGCCTATTGATTTTTTGAACATGAGTGGATGAAATTCACCTCCATTGCTGAGAAATTTGATTCAGCCAAGAGCTTGGCTAAACCCTGGCCTTTAACCAATTTGGTAGGCTTAATTTCCAAATCAAATTCAAGTAATTTAGCTATCCACTTGCTCCTTTTTCTGTCTATATCAGGCTAAATAAGAATTTCTTTTACAACAATTGATGGGACATAATTAATGAATCTTGAATGGAGGACATAAACTCTGAAGGACTTAAGATCTTTAACCATTGCATAGGCTTTCTTATCCATGATGTCATATTTTAATTCACCATCTCTCAATTCCCTGTTGAAAAAGGCAATGGGTTTCTCTAAGCCTTCAATGTTCTTCTGCAATAGGGCTACTGCTACTGTATCAAAAAAGGAAAAAGAAAAAATAAGAAAGTCCTTGGAGTAGTCTGGGCTGACAAGAACTGGGGATTTAGTCAAGGATTTCTTTATTTGATCAAAAGAATCATGAGACTCAGCAGTCCATTTGATTTCACTACCCTTCCTCAGCATGGCTGTGATACTTAACCAACTCAGCGAAATTTGACACAAATCTTCTAAAAAAAAAACATTCCCAGAAAAGATTGAACCTATTTTTTGGATCTAGGAAGTGACAATGTTTGTATAGCTTCAACCCTGCTGGAATCAATCCTTACCCCTTCAGTTGACACGATATGCCCCAATAATTTTCTTTCTTTCATGGCGAACAATGAATTTTTTGAATTCAAAGAGAGGCCATTTTTTTTGCATTTCAAGAAAACCTTTCTTAAGTGATCACAGTGTTCTTTATTAGACATAGAGAACACTGTTATTTCATATAAATAGATAACAACAAACTTGTCCTTTTCTCCAATAAATGCTATGTCCATATCTCACTGAAAAGTTGCCCCTGCGTTCATCAAACCAAAGGGCATATTGGCGTACATAAATGTACCCCAAGGAGTGGTAAAGGTCGTCTTCTCCCTATCTTCTAGAAAAATAGAGACCTGATTGTACCCGGAAAAACCATCAACCATGGATATCTTGGCTACTCATGTCACCTTCTGTAATATGTGCTCCATCTTGGGCAAAGGGTAATTATCCTTTTTTGAGCTTCTGTTCAGATTTTGGAAATCAATGCAAATTCTGATTTCTCCATTATTTTTTCTTACTGGGACCAAATTGGCCACCCATTCAGAATACCTCAAAGGAATGATAATTTTTGCATCTAAAAGATTTTTTTACCTCTTTCTCCATGATAGGCAGTAACATAGGATTGATTTGCCTCAACTTTTTCCTGAAGGGTTTGGTGTCTTCTTTTAATGGAATCTTGTGCTCTATAATGCTTGTGTCATAAGTTCTGAGATCTTCATAAGTCCAAGAGAATACATCAGCAAATTCCTTAAACAACTTAGTATATTTTTCCCTCTGTTCTTCTGATATTTTGCTTGACAAGTTGACATATTTCAGATTCTTTTCAGTGCCCAAATTGCACTCAGTTATATCAACATCATCAGTGGATACCTTCCCTTTCAATGCCACATCATTCTCGTCAAATAATCTTTCAAAAGGAACTAGTCCTTTTGGAATATGATTGTTAGGTAGCTGCGCAATATGATGATTATCAATTTTATTGATGAAAACATCATCATGAGGAGTAATATCTAAATCATGATCCTGATCAATGTGTAATGCTTAAAACTCATCAATAGTGTCTAGGAAATTTTTAAGTTCTAAATCATCTTCGAACACCTTCCAATATTTTACATTGTCCGATATAGAAGGCATGTACTTGAATTGTACATCATACTTGATTTTCAGTGGTATAGGAATTCTGAAGTTTCTTTCTGATATAGCCAAAGAATCAACCATGGTATTCTCTTCAATAGGAATAAATGATATGATAAAAGTAGAGAAAAAAATGTCTACCAAATCCCACACTTCATTTCTGTAAGATCTAATCCTAGGGTGCTTTGTTTGATAAAGATATTTAATCTGATGGACTACTAATTCAGCATCCCCAAATACTGATAGCTCTTTTATCCCCATGTCTTTAGAAGCCCTCAATCCCAAGACAAGAGCTTCATACTCTGCCACATTATTAGTAGTTTCAAATTCTAGTTTATATGACAAAGATATAGTTTCTTGAGCTGGTGAGACAAAGACCACCCCGACACCAACACCTTCCTTAGAAGAGGCTCCATCAAAGAACATCTTCCAGAAAGAAGTGGTTAGAGGAAGCTCTTCACAAAAGGTAACAGATTGTTTTCTGATTTTTAGAGGGGTTTCAGGAGTGTCAGTGAGCTGTAAAATGCTAGATCCCAGATCTGTATCAAAAGAAAAAATAGGGTGATTTGTGGGGTTTGCTTCATCTCTAATGATGTAAGCCAATTGATCTTACCTGTAAATTATTCTATGCTCTCCCCCAAAAATGAGAATAGTATCATATGATAAGTCCATCTATAGGGTTCCCCCAAGTCGTTTTATCCAGAATCTTGACAAGAGCATGCCAAAATTAGGGGGAACATCAACTACTACAATATCCATAAGTATACTTTTCATGGGCAGCTAAAATAGAGTCACCACCATATCCTTAATGACTCCAAGACACTTGAATTTCCTGGAGTCAAAAGAATATAAGTCATGGTAAGTCTTTGTGATTTCTAACCCAAGTTCATCCATAACAGATTTTGGCATGAGATTGTGGGATGCCCCTAAATCCATCAAACAATTATGTAGCATCTTATCATGAATATTCAGTGATGTATAGAAAGGGGGGGATGAATCATCTCTTCCTTCTATCATTGGACCCAAAATCGCTGCTAGCTTTTCATCTTTCATATTTACTAAATCAGTAGCATTTGGAGAGGCTTCGGGCTGTAACATTTTGGATAGATATTTTTTAAAATCTTCATTTTTTATCAATTCCAAAAAAGGTACAGGGATCTTTATTTTCTAGATCTCATTCTCAAAACTGAAGGAAGAAGAAGGTTTCAATATCTCTTTGGTTTCATAAGAAGGATTTCTGATCAAAACTTACGGAATTTGAGAGTCTTTTTCCTTGCTACTCACTGGCATAGCCTTGGAAAAAACTTCTTTTTGGGCAGGCTGATCAAGGGCATCAATTTTTCCTTCTTTCTTTTTAGATTTTAGATTATATCTATTAGTATTTTCTTTTTCTTTCTCTCCCTTACTTAATTAATTAATTTGAATATCCATCAAGGATTGTTCATAAGAGGATTGAGTCAAGTGTGGGCATGGGGATCTGTCACGTAAGCAGTGAATCTCAGGATCAACTTCTACCTCCTCTTCTTCTTCATCAACAACGAAATTGTTTTGAAAAGGAACTTGTACCCTCTGATAATCTCTTTCTCTATTTCTGGGATCTCTGGGAAGGATTTTGGGAGCATTATTTGGTCTCCTGAAGTTACCTCTATTGTCAGTGTTTTGAGCATTTCTATATGTCTGTTTCCCTTCTAATTTTAACTTCTCAATCTTAGTAGAAAGAGATTTTACTAATTTGGTCATCTCATCTACTTGAGAATGGATAATAGAGGAATTAGAAGCTGAAGCTTCAGCTTTGCTTTTTCTCCTATCCCTATCAAATTTCCCCCTGAGCTTATTTGATGCCACTATATTGGATTCTACCTCCAAGGCATCATCTTGCATATGAGCTAAGGAATGTGGTTTTATTTCTCTCAATAGAAGGTAGAACTTGGGGTCAAAGGCACTGACATAAGTGATTTTTGTCGAGGTTTTAGTGGGTTTTATCTCATCGGGGATCTTATTATACATTTTGTTAAATCTTTTAGAAAATCTAGAAACAGACTCTCCTTCTTTCCATTTTAGGGATCTGAATTCGGTGATGTAGTACAAAAAGTCCTTTTTGTCCCCCCAATGCCTCAAGAAGGCTTCATCTAATGCTTCAATACCTGTAATGGATCCAGGGGCCAGACCCTTAAACCACTTCCTAGCCTCAGGAAAAGGCTTTGGACAAAAACCCTCATCCACACATCCTCATTTTCAATGTTTTGATTATTTGCATAGCTGTAGAAAGAAGCAAGATGTTCCTTAGTTGTTATATCTTCTTCTCCCGTAAACTTAGGCATCCATCCTATTTTCAGGGGGGTTAACAACTGCATTTGATTTTGAACTCTTGGTGAACAAGAAGGAGAAGGAGACTTGACTGTGTGTAGATTAGGAGAAGAATGGAAGTATGAAAGGGGGGTTTCAATTTCCACAGCAGAGGGTTGAGTCTTGGAAGAAGATTGTAAAGTATATGAAGGGGATGAAGTTTTCACTTCTTTGGCAACAAATGTTTTAACAAAAAGTGGTGTAGAAAAACCTAAAGTAGGGAAATCTTCAAAACTATCAACACTGAAACACCTTTCAGTATCAGGGGAAGAAAAAATGTCGATGTTTTCTTCTTTCAAATCAGTTTCAAAGGAAGATTATTCAATAGGAA
>SNQJ01S0175474.1:0-11767 GCA_010110895.2 Picea sitchensis | reverse complement strand
TGCTTCCATTACTGACCTGGTACCGAGGTAGTGCTAAATCTGCAGGTCAATAAAGAGAGAGGTTTCAATTAATGTTGTAACTGTAATTTATTTTAGTATGTTTAATTAAGACGTGGCACGTATATAAGTTTCCCAGCTACATTGTTTGGCAAAATATAACAATTATAGTTTTCATATTATAATTAATAATTTATAAGAATTAGGAATAAAAATTTTAAATTGGTGTTATGCTGTAATCATGTTTATTTGTTTATGGATTTGGACTATTTATTAAATCATTAAAAAAATGTTATTTACATATTTAAATATAGTAGAAATGAAAGCATTGATGGAAAAAAAATAAAAATTAAATGAATATTTTTGAAAATGTCTTATAGAAATGAAAGTATTGATGTTAATAAACATATGTGTTGTGTTATTAAAAATAAGCATGTAAAAAGGGAACGATGTGTAAATTTTTCAAAATTTGTTCATCTAATTAATTTTTGGATTTATTCCCTTATCGATTTCATTTCATTAAGAAGGTCTAATGTATTGCTCTTAATCTTGGAAATATTCCTTTTGTCGATGAGACAAATCTTTATAGTGTTTAAATTTTGTTGTATGATTGTTAAACCTATTGACTAATTTTTAGAGAAACATTCCACCTCGATACTTTACCCATCATTACAAAGCACAAAGGAAATATAGAATTGCAATGTTATAGTTGGAGGGTGAAAATAAAAAAGAAAGAAATGAAACAAATCAAATCCAAACAATAAAGAAACAAAGAAAAATAAATGAATTTATTTATTAGATTTACAGTGTTAAGAACTTATTTCCCTTTATGTCACCAGTCTCTGATACAAGGAATACCCTCTTCTCTTCATCATTTACAGAGGAATAAAGAAGGATCATGAAGCCATGACAATCATTAGTTCCTGTACACCTCACAAGTCTATCATGTGAGCTTCAAAGTTGGCCATGGGGCCTCTTCCTACTAGTGTCAAAGGGATAAAAGTAATATGTAATTAACCTAGTGCACACCCATTTTGGAAACTGGACTCGGTAAGTGATCGATGAAGGTTAAAAATCCTCTGGAGGAAGACGGGTAAGCATTTTTGGTTCTCACAATTCATGAGTGTCTAGAGAGAACCAAGTGAATCTTTGAAGAGACAAAAGAACCATCCTCTAATCTTGCAATAGAGAGAGCATTGAATCGCTAATGCGAAAAATCTGTAAGTTGGGTGAGAGAGACCCTCACGTTGCAAGGTATTTGGAGTCTAGTGTATCTAGAGGGATAAATGAACCCATCAATGCAATTGAGATACAAGTCTAAACAGTAAAACCAATAGTTGGATCTATCCAAAAACACTTTGGGATAATTGAATTTATAAAATTTGTAAAATAAAAGTAGTTAGCAATGTATATCATTTCCAAATTTTAACATACCCAACCCTTAATAATAAAAAGCATAGTTTTCTAAAGTTTGATTTTGACTCACAAAAATCATAATCACTAAAAAAAAAATTCATTTCCACACTAAATTATAAAAATTAAATTCTAAAAAATAAATAATTTAATTTCTTCTAAATAAAATAAATTTTGTTAATCTTAAAAAATAATAAAAAAACATCATTATATAAACATATAACTTCCATTTTTATTTTTCTTAATTAATCATCTTAACCAACATAAATATCATAGAGATTTGTTAAGCTACATTTTTTCTCACTTCGAAAATCCGATGAAACTGGTCAGTTTTCTACATTTGAAATGGATGACACATTTTAAAAGAAAATAATCAGCTTTTCTTAACGACATTGTCTAACTATTCTACGAAATGTTTTTTTTTTCGTTCTAATATGATGACATAAATCTGTATAAAATCACTATTTTTTGTTGTTTAAAATCCATTTCTGAATGTAGAAATGGACTCAGCATGCTGAAAACCCCCTAAAGCACTCGGAGTATACAAAAATAATCACTCAAATATGCGGATCTAACAATTTCTCACAGGATTTTGGGCAAATGTCCCCGGAAAATATCGTCGGAGAAGATTCATTTCGTAGAACATTTAGACTATAACTTTATTAACATGTAACTTTGATTAGTTAATACACACGTCTTCACAAAATCAAAATGGGAATCTAGGCCAGTTGTCATTGAGAAAAAGGGGTCCAACTATATTTAGAAAATATATAAGGTAAATATCCACTAAAAGTAATACATACATCTTCACAAAATGGAAATCCCACTGAGGCAGGTTGTGAATTGTAGGAAAAAAGGTATTGTCTAAATGTTTTATATCACAATTTTGTGTTATTTAAATTGCATTTCTGAAAGAATAAATGGATTCAGCATCCTGAAAACCCCTATAGAACTTGGATTATACAGACTTAACCACTCAAATTTGTAGACCCAACAATTTCTCACTGAAATTAGAGTAAAATTAAACCTATAGTGTCATCATAAAAAAAATCAAAACATAAAATGTTTAGGATAAAGTGAATATATCTCGACAAAATCAAAATCAAAATACATCCACGTACTACTTATATCTAGAAAAAAAAAAATCGTAGTCAATGCGGGCTTTGATTATCTTGATAAAATCAAAATCGGAGTCAATGTAGGCTTTGATTAACAGAAAAAGATATAAGGTTAAAAAGAAGAAGCCATAAATGGACAGAACTTAAAAGTTACATGCATAGATAAATTTTCAAGTTTGGTCGAGAATTTTTTAAGTCTCAAGATAAATCATATCACTACTTCTGCAAGGCGACGAATAAGTACCAAGCAGTGCATGCTAGGAGAAGTTATGGTTAAATTTTAATAGTGTAGATGTGAGCCTATATTGCATGTAATGTTCCATTGACTACATTATACTTCCCACCCTAACTTCCACTGCCCTCCTCTCTTCCATGACGAGTGGTTTTTTTAATAGAGTTTGATAGTACTTGAATGTTAGCTGGGCCTTTTTGTAATAGAGTTTGATAGTACTTGAATGTTAGCTGGGCCTTTTTGTAATAGATTTTAACCATACATGGATGTCAGTTGGTCTTTTTGTAATAGAGTTTGACGGTACATGAATGTCACCTCTTTATAATAGAGTTTAATAGTACATGAATGTTATTTGGGCCTTTTTGTAGGTGGCCAATATACAACTTGCTACGTAGTATTGAATGTTGAGGTCGATGGATTATAAGTCATCGGATCTGAATCAATGGTCTGACAAATCCACCAGCCTCAACATTCAATGTTGTGTAGCATGTTGTATATTGTTTTCCCTTTTGTAATAGAGTTTGACAGTACATGATGAATTCCACCTCTTTGTAATAGAGTTTAACAATACATGAATTTCACCTTGGCCTTTTTGTAATAGATTTCAATAGTACATGAATTTCACCTCTTTGTAATAGAGTTTAACAATACATGAATGTCACCTAGGCATTTTCTTTTTGTAATAGAGTTTGACAGTACATGAATTCCATCGTTTTATAATAGAGTTTGATATTAAATGAATTATTACTATATTGATATACTTGATTTGATTTTGACAAGTAATCGATAGTTATTTGGAGTCTATTCTAAATAGTCAATTTAAAAAAAAAATTTGGTTATGTTTTTGGATCAGTTTTGTCTAAAATTTGGTTTGAAATTTAGAAGAATTGTTAAAATTGCAGATATCAATTGTTGAAATTGCATAGCTCATATGTAACAAGGATTTTTTAGATGTTGAATCTATCTATATACTCAAAAAATAAATTTGAGTAATGGATTTAATGACTCCAAGTCGACCGAGGAACATTACGGTGCATAATACTCATAAAAAATGAATTTTTTGCTAGCTAAATAATTCCATGTAGCTTATAACTACAAATTAAATACAAATTTGACTACTGTCTAATACAATTCACTCGATGCATCTACAACATGCTAAAATCAACATGAATGAAGTCTAGTAATTCAACACAACAACATATAAATTATTTCCAAATACATAGAGTTCATGCACAACAATTAAACTTTAACTCATAAAATAACACAACAACAAGATTAAACACTTATCTTTTATAAATAGATGTGAAACCAACTTCTTGGGACAAACATTTCACCCAACCATAGACTAATTGTTTCAAATCTCAACATCCAATCACTCCCGAGCTAAGGCTAGTAATCCACAAAAGAGGGTGGCCTCCCATTGTCTACTCACAGCTCATAAAACTCACAACCCACTGGTATTCTCCTACAACTATCCTGATTTTCCACCAACTCTCTTCTTCTTGACTTGCCCAACCCAAGGAATGTACCCCTTCACTGATCTCAGTCCCTTGGGCATCCCATTTGTTTATCAAGGTATCTGGTACATGTAATGAGGAATCTATCATCTGGGAACTCTAGGGAACTTGCTGCTAGGAAAAAATACCAGAAAACAACAACAAACACTTGTTTTTACAGTGAAACTCACACAAGAGTTCACTCTTTAGGCCTTTTTATCCCCATTTTGTGGACAACTAAGGATATTATGTCTCGAGGCCCTCAAGTTGCAGATATGGAGTGTTGAGAGACTACATAACTAGCAATATCCTTTTGCACAGATGGACACCCTTCTCACCACCACAAAGGTCATAGATTTTCAGATGGAATCCACCACACCAACTGGCTTTTGGAAGGAAATAGGCCTTGCTCCATGAGGTACAAGTCATGTATTATGGTAAGTGTCATTTCAATATTTGAGGCATTTGAGTATGTTGTATCTTACACTACTTTAGATTTCATGACATATGCTTGGACATTATGCCTTTTTCCCTGCTTCACCTTGGTGGTTGACATTGTTCCCTAGTAAGTGGTCTTCCTTGGGGATGGTTTCTCTACTAGGAACTCCCTTAAAGAGCCATCGTACTATTCCCGACCATACTTACCACTTTCCATCACTATTTCCCCCCATTTCCTTATCTCTTGGGATTTTAGTGTGTATTGAACCAAGAAGGGGTTATCCCTCATTCTATGGGAAGAAAGGGATGAAAGCCCAAATGGATTGTTGTTGGATAAAAGATAAAATACTATGTATAAACTTTCCATATGCTTCACCCAGGGATCCCCCAAGAAAGCATTGTAACACTTACCTGTAATAAAAGGGGGACCCACAAGAAATATGATTACGAATGCTTAAAAGGTTAGTTGGAGGATAGGATATCTCATCATGAGTCGGCCTATCACGTTCATGGATATCTAGTGGTATGGCATTACCATCATCTGGTCACCAAGACAGGGTAATGGCTCTTAGTTGCATGGCTGAGAGAAAGGGGGTCTTATCAAGAGCCATCCTTCTCATCTCCACTAGGTGTTTGTGAGTGACACTATCATTATCTGGACACCATGCTAGGACAGTGGCCTTCAACTTGTCCTTAAATTATGGAAGAAACAAAGACTGGAAAAATGATGGGCTTGGAAAAATTGCATTGCAAACGAAGGTGCCACACACCCTCTACAAAGGAACCCATGAACGAGACACTACAACCCCTTGTATGTCATGAACCCCATGCCCATTGAGTCTTGACCCTTATCCATTTCATCCAATTTACATGGCTTAGAGAGGGATCTCTTCGAAACACTCCTTGACCTAGGGTGAGATCTACCCAATAGGACACCTTGTCAACCCTCTCATATCCAAGCTTGGAAAGTCGCATAATGTCTTTGAACACTTAATTGTTTGACAGGGTAATATTTGATGTGCATACTTAGGTGGTTCATTTATTGACTTGATTTACTTATCATGATATTTTGACTTGAGATCCTTGGAGGGTGTGCTTAATTGTCTTTGCAAGACCTACTTGGTGGACAGTTTTGGAGGAACAAGCCTAGCTTAGGATTCCATGGGGCTTGAAGCCCACAGGTCGATGCCAAGAGCCCCCATGTCGGATGAGAGAGATGAAAATTTGGAGGCCTAGAAGATGACTTGGATGACATAACCTAGCCCCTACTTGCCAAACATTTTTCTTAGGAGAGGAAAAATGTCATCTTTAGGAGCATGATGTCAGCTATAAGGGCTAGGGTTTGGTGGTGAGCTTACCACTCATTGGCACATGGATTTTTTGAGGAGAATTGGGCTTTGAAATTGAAGGAAGTGACTTGGATGCTTGGCATGTGGCTTTGGGAAGCCTAACTACACTCCTCCTACACCAATGACTTTCTCCTAGTGCCAAAACGTCCCCTAAAGTGGCGTCATCTTTCTAAATTAGGGTTTCTTTTTGTGTAAAAGTAAATTTTAAGTGAATTGTTTAGTATTATTTTCTATAAGGGGAAAGATTAGGGTTGTTGTGTAGTGTCCCCAAGGCCAAGCCTCGTTGCAAACCATGTTCTGAAAGAAATTGTAATTATGTTTTATAGGCTGGTGAGCCAAGTTTTTATAAGCTAGTGGCTTATGTGTTTGTTAGGCCAGGGAGCCTAAGGGTTGGAGGCCAAGGGCCTGATTTTGTACCTGAATGTATGCAGAACATTAATAAAATATTAACACCACCATGGGTAGACCGACCACGATGAATGAGTGAAGGGGGACTAAGCATCCATAGAGAGGGCAAGGAATTAGGGGCTGGAAGGTGGGAAAAGGGGCTAAGTGTTGAGCCTAGGGGCTAAGCCTAGGGGGCTTAAGCCTTGGGAATAATATTTTAATATTATTCCAAAAAGACATGTGCATTTTATGTTTTATCCTAAGTTCCTGGCAAGGGGAGGACGTACAAGGGTGATGCGTGCTGGTGGAACGCATGCAGTTCCATGGGTGACAAGTGTCAACCCTGGTGCATGCGAATAAAACGGTCAGGATGAGCCGTGAGAAGGGTTCCTCCTCCATTCTACCCGATTGCCTGAATGCGTACGGAGCCCTGGATAGTACGACCGACCCGACCCCTGCAGAGAAATCCTCGTGCGTTCCTGAGAGTCGAAAATCCCGTGTTGACTTTCATAGTCCGTGTGCATCCTCTGTCCGACTGATTGAACCCGTGCGTGGAGGCTCTGTCCCGAATCCGTGACCTTGAACCATTCCGCCATTGTTGAACTAGTTGGAAAGCTTGTGTTTGGCTCTGTAAATCCATGTACACCTATATTCTGTGAGCCGAGAAGCCTGTGTTTGTTTCTGAAGAGCTGGTTTCACCTCCGTTCTGAGCCGTGGAGTTTGTGTCGACCCCTGTATGAATTACTCATCATGCATTCCCATGAACCATCACTGTGAGGCCTCGAGCCATTACTGAGCCTATTTGAGAGCCTGTGTTTGTATTCCTAGTTGGCTATGGTGACCACGCAGAACTGGACTGCGCATGGCTTGATGGCCAGTGCGAGTTGTGATTGAGCCTGTGTGTGATCTCTCTAGGTGAGGGAGGTGGTTGTTGTTGGAAGAGGTTTCTTCTAGAGAGTGTCCAGCACCAGCTTCGGGCTCTGAGACTTCTTGATCTAGCCTGTTGCCGAGACCCAGAGAGGGAGGTTAGCACCGATGGACTGTGCTTGTGAAGGTGTATACTCCCAGGCAGAACAGGCATGTGGGGAATGAGAGTATGGTAGTAGTGGGCGTAAGATGGCATCTTGGGAAGAATCCTTCCAGATTTCTGTGTTGTTTTCCCTGTAACCATAGCCTAGCCTAGGATTCCTTTCCTTGGGGTGGAGCTTAGTCCCAGCTCGGGGGTGACCCACTGCTGAGTTGATGAGTAGTGTGGTCTAAGGCTGAGAGGTTCGTGGAAGGCCTGCACTTGGTTGGTGGAACTGCCACTGTTTCAAAGATAAGTACCTGATTATGCTTTAATCATGTTTTGCATGACTATGCTGCTTATGTTATCATGAATTACGTTGTGTATATGAATTAATATTAAACGCTATTGATTGTTAATTATAGCAGTAAATAATATGTTTTACTCTGAGCTTAAATGTGTTTATTTGTTTAAATGCATGTGGATTATATAATACCTGTATGAGTTATGTACAAAGTGGTGTTATAGATTTCTTTTAAGAGCATTTAAGCCTTGGTAGCCAGAAAAGGTGCGCTTCATGTTGACCCCTAATATTTTGGTTACCCTAATATTATGTGGAAAAACTATTTTGGAGACATTTTGTATAAATAAGAGATCATAAGATCTCATTTGAACATAACTCTCCCATTGTGAGAAGTACATGGCTGAAATTTCCGCTACTCTTGGTGATTTTGGTGTTTCTCTCTTGTGGAATATCTTATGGTAAATATCTCTTGGTGATTGGATGAGGAGGAGTGATGTGCACCCCCATAAAGGCTTTCTCTCTTGAATATTGGATGAATGTTGCATGGTAACTAGGGATTGTTCTCTCATTTCTTGGATTAGGTAAGGAAAAATCTGCATATGCTATTATTTTCTTGCTTACTTTGGTTATTGTTGGTGGAAAACCTAGGGAGGAGTATGCTAGATACATGCTCCATCATTTCTTCATCTCTTTGTTAAAGATTTTAAGTCCTTCCTTTTTGCAAGGGTTGCTAGGAGGAATACGAGTGTGTATACCCTCCTAGATTTACCCTAAGTTTGGTTGGAATATCCTAGGGAGTAAGAGGATTTACACCCCTAGGGTTTTTGTTGATCTAGATTGTCCTTAAAATACTCCATCACCCAAATTTAAAGGAACTAATCTGAAGTATTATTGCATTGGAGAAAGAAAATATTGCATTGGGAACATGATTTCTTATCGTATTAACATTTTGCAACTTGGGTTGTGTTCCTTGTGCTTAGAGCACCTCTCAGCCACTAGGGCGTCCCTATAAAAGGGGTATTTCTTTATGCTGTCATAAAATTTCATCTTCAACCATTAGGCATGCAGAAACCCTAATCTATTTTCTTGAATAACTCTCTAATCAACCGATGTAATTTGCCCAAAGTTTGCACACTTATACTTCTTGGTCTAGCACACTTTTTGGCAAAGTTTGGAGGTGTTTTAGTGGCTAATTTTGTTTCTGTAATAAGTTGATTGTTAAAGCCATAAGGCTAATATATATTTATGAAGAAAGTGTTTAGATCAACCTTATCTCTTCATGCTAGTATCTTGGTCTTTAATCCTGAGTTTTTCTAGTATTTAGCTAGGCCATCTCTTTTATTTTTCACTTGATTTCTAGTGCTTATTTAGCAGCTTATTGTTTCATTTCATTGATGATATATATTTTTACTAATAGATTTTATTAGGGACAACAAGCTTAAATTTCTTGTCCAATTGTTTATATTGCATCATATGCTTGTTTTTCTTGTGTCTTGGGCAAGTACTTCACTATATGCACGTCACTCAACACATTTGGAAATCCTTGGACATTCCCAAGACTCTTTTCCAAGATCCTTATATCACTTAGAATTGACATTTAGGGACATCCTATTCATCTTCATCCTTTTCCATCCCATTCCCCCTAGGGTCACCAAGATTCCCCCCTTTAGTATACATAAACTAACTCACCTCTAAAGTGATGGGGACACCTGCCTAAGGTGACAGTGGGTAGGATCCCTCCTAATTGTCACCAATTGGTGGTTGGGTCAAGATTTGACCAACCTAAAATTTGTGGGATAACATTTTGGGTCTGTTTCCGAGAAGGATTTTGACTCCTCTTCGGAACCCTAATAACACTATGGCAAGATATCCCAAATCCTTTATCCCTTATATTTCCTGACGACTCCACCCAAGGGACGTTCACTTTCCACCTTTCTTGGTGAGCTTGCACTAAAGTTCACTTGGCGACTCCACCATGGGATATACTCGAAAGGGGAATTACCCAACCCGAAAGAAAGAACCTCCCAAGGGTCGTAAAACCTCACCTAAAAGTTCTAAACCCACCACTTCTCCCATCCCTCATGATTTCTCATCTACTTTTGCTAGCCCTTCATCCTCACATGCTACCTCCACACCTCCTCTCTCACCCATAGCCACCTCACTAAATGCTACATGGAACCTGTAGACAAAAAAGGTACACAAACCTTTGGACATAACAAAGATCCCTAGATCTCCTCATAAACTCCCAAAGGACTTCAAGGAGTGGCTACCCATCTTTTCAGGAGAAGATCCCACTACACCTGAAGATCCCACTATGCTTTTTCCTATGCAATCTAGAGTCTTATGACCAACATGATAATATCCCGATGAGACTATTTTCTTACACTTTTTTCGGAAGGGCCAAGGATTGGTTTGATAGTATTTCCGTAGGAACAATCACAAATTGGAACCTCTTTCAAGAATTTTTCACCAAAATATTTGGAAAATGAGAGATTACCAATCCTTGTATAGTTAGCTCCACAATTGCAAGAGGGAGTCAGGGGATAATATAAAGGACTTCAATGATAGGTTTAACACCCTCATAAGATGTTTCCCTCAAGAGTTAAGACCTTCCAAAGATACCATTCTCAAGTCTTATATATCAACCATGAAAGATCTGTATGGGGTTTTGATTGGGAGACGCCCTACCACTTTGTTCGAGGATCAAGAGAGAGCATGTGAAATAGAAGAAAACTTAGCCTCCTCTCACTTACAAGAAGAAGAATGTCTTAAAGAGATTCTTCAGATTAATCATATTGATGACTTTGTCTCACCAAAATTTCCCTCAGACGTTAGAAGTTACTTGTAAGAGGAATGTGAAAAATAAAATGAAAGGGAAGCTTGTCACATGATCAATATTTTACAAGAAGAAAAGGAGGTAACATTAGAAAAAACACCTTTCCTTCCAAGTGAGATCTTGGACTTTCGAAAAGAGACAAGCAACAGAACAAGATGAAGAAAAATTTTCACGATACATTCAACAAGTTTTTGTAGAACCTCTCAAAGAAAGTAAAGTTAAAGCCATCAAAGGTGAAGATAAAGTTTCTTCACCAGATAGGACCAAAAGTAAAAGTACTATGGTTCATGTCAACATAAACCATCGGGTTCTAGAAGAAGGAATAGACAACACTTTTATGTTGGAAAACTCCCTTCTTATTGATGAAGAAAGGAGGGAAGGATCTTGGGGCCTGCATTTTAATGGTGCACACTCAAGCATAGGCTCAGGTGCGGGGATAGTCTTAAGATCACCAAATAAAGATACTACCCTGTTACGCATTATTTTCGTCATCCCTATGACCGTTAATGATGTAAACCTATCTGTTGCCTTCAGAGGGGTCAGTGGCCTGAGTTCCTGAAGAGAGAAGGGAGAAGAACTTTTTATGAGAAAATAAGTTGCATTTTCCCTTGTAAAAACCCTATAAAAAAGGAAGTTCACAGGTTGTTATATAGGTAGGGTGCGAGAATGCCTAATTCTCGCAGGTTGCACCATAGCTAGGGTGTGAGATGTTCATAGGTTTCTCTATAGGTAGGGTGTGAGAATGCCTACACGTGGGAAAAACAAGTGTTTTCTCGAATCTTCTAGAAAGAGAAACTTCTATGGTGAGGTGGCATCTGAATGGTTTGGATCTTACTCTCTTTCATGATTTAGTGGGATCATCCTAACCTCCTCACCTTATCCTCTTCAACTTATAAAGGGAGAGGAGTTCTCATGGAGAAAGTTAGCTTTGGTTAGCTTTGGAGCTTTTGGGATTAGCATGGATAGGATTGAGTTTTGGAGATTTTTAGCGTGGCTAGATGAGCCACTTTGTCAAGATAGATTGTGAATATTATCAGATCTATGCTCTCGGAATTCTTGGAGTGAAAGTGTGTGGGGAACGAAGGACAGTTGGAAGGGACCTTACAACATCAAGGCCATGGTTGTAATCTCTCTTTCACATTTAATATGATACAGTAATATGATTCTTTCCTATAAAGCTTGTTGTGTTTT
>SNQJ01S0175473.1:24535-42387 GCA_010110895.2 Picea sitchensis | reverse complement strand
CATCTGATTTAGAGGCTTTCACCTCAGTCACCAATGATTTCTTTGACCGACAATCAACAATGTTATGCCAGGGG
The DNA here is from genome assembly GCA_010110895.2 of Picea sitchensis. Classification (NCBI taxonomy): domain Eukaryota; kingdom Viridiplantae; phylum Streptophyta; class Pinopsida; order Pinales; family Pinaceae; genus Picea; species Picea sitchensis. Next base: position 42,313 of record SNQJ01S0175473.1, on the reverse strand, counting down.
CTCTTATGGAAGTCACACCACTTTCTAGTGTCTTTCTTCGTCTTTCCATTGTCCTTTGTTTGTAGCTTAAACTGGTTTTCCTGAGGCTGTCCATCTTTGCTCTGCCCTTTGTTCTATGGTTTGGGGCTTCCCTTTCCTTGCATTTGTTGTGAGGGGTTCCCAGACCCAAATTGTTTCATCTTTTATTTAATCTTTTGCTTGATTTTGACAACATATCAATAGGCCACACCCAAGGATGATATGTACAGAAACTCCACTTATGTATGGATGTATCTATGCAGGCCATTGTGGTACTTGAGCACCAGATGTCACTTAGCATATTTGATACCCAACTTGGTGCACAAGTTATGGAAGATATTTGTGAACTCTGGAATTGTTTGGTCCCTTTCCTGCCGCAATGTGGTCCATCTTGTATACAGGTAATCATAACTTCCAACATGGTAGTATTGTTCCTTAATAGAATCCCTAAAGGACTCCTAGGTTAGTGCGAATGCAAATTATGAGGGTTCCTTTGTTTCCTTTTGCTCACAAAAATTCTCCCACCAATATTTGACATGGGGGATGACTTTGAGGAGAACACATGTAATATTTTCTCTGTTGGAAAAGTTATGGAAAGAAAAATACCCTTCTAGCATATTCAACCATTTGTCTACAACATCTGTGTCTATCTGACCTTCAAATATAGGAATATAAAATTTATGTGTACCTTGTAGGGGGCAGTGCCATAGAAGGTCACTTGGGCGTACAAGATCTCTTTTCCTCAAGAGAAACAAGATCGAGACCCAACTCTTTGTACCCTGACCTCGTCGGGGACATGCACTAAGAACGACAAGGAGAAAACGACTCTGATACCACTAATCCATATTTAATGAGTAGAACGAAATGAATAAAGATCTGTATTATTAACACAAGGATACAATGAACAATAACAGAGATACAATAAATCTTGGCTTCTATTCAATAAATAAATATGTTGAAACTGTAAAATGCAGACTGAAACAAGCTTGCTAGAATGGTGGCAGCTTATCTTTGAGAAGAGGTGTGACAGATGCACTCATTTGCAAGAAGATGAGTACAATGAGGCTCCAAAGGCCTTTTTTACATCAAACATGAATGCCAAAACCCTAGACATACAAAAACCTAACCCTAGGAGATGAAGCACCAAAATTCATGTGGGCCCCGTTGGGGTAAGTTGGTACATCAACTTCCCAGGGTCATAACTTTTGCATATGATCTTAATTTTAAGCGCACGACAACTCGTTGGAAAGGTCTATATGAGGACTACACATTATTCTATCAAACTTGACTTTTTTTATATTGAGACTATGGAAAGCCCACAAAACTTTGTTTGGGGTTTCAAAACGTCCCTAGAAGTTCAAGACCCAAAAAGCTAGCAAAATAACTGGAAAAATGAAAACTGCATGTGAGCCAACTGGAATGTGGCCATCGATATCCACTTGTTTCAAAATTTAAACCAATGATCCTTGTCCACATTCCCAATAAATTAAACGCAACACTTTTCATGAAGAAAGGACTAACCATACTTCATGGTGACAGTGACTTTCCATGCTCCATACCCTGGGTTGCTTGAATGTGACGAGCCTTGGTTGATCTGTGCTGGGAGGAAAATCAGGGGTGATGTTGGATTGTTGTTTGTGGACATGTTGATCATCATCATCATGGTGTAGATCATGTTCTCCATTTTTCACCTCGAGACATGATCTCCTCCAGTTACCCCTAGGCATGGGGGGTTACTGTCGCCAAATATATGACCTGGTAACTAGCCTATGTCCAACCTTGTAGTAGTATTTATACCATTATTATTCAAATTAGTAGTGACACTAGGTAAACCATATCTATCAGTTTAGGAGTTAAGATAATTTATATTTAATATTATTTTTGAGTGCTTTCCTATCCTTTGAAGAGTTGGGAATTGCATTGAAATAGAAAGGAGTGTCCCACAAAATTTAAAAGTTTCAAATTTACAACAATCATTTAGATAATTTCTATAAATTGCATTTACAATGCTACTGCAAAGATGCCTTACTTGGAGTTTGGCCATAAATCCGTCAATATACTTGTGTGCTTGAAACTAGGGTCTCGCTAGCCAATTGTATGTGCGGGTTGACCTACAAAATGAAAATGAAAATGTTAGGTTTTATGGGAAAATATAACTCCAGGTTTTACAGGAAAATATATCTTTCTTTCAAAATATTTCAACACAAATGAAAATGGATGGCAAGAAATTGCTTATGTGGAAATATTTTAAAAATTAACAACTCCTAGAAGGCTAGAAGTCTTGAAACTAGAAGCCACTAATGTGTGTAACCTTAAATTTTAGAGTCATCCATGGCATGAATCTTCATATTTTATCCATTTTTTTTAACATTCATTCTCAATAAGATTTTCCCATGTCTTCATCACTTTAAAATGTTTTAATTTGTCTTTGCAAACAAAAATAAACTATATTTTATGGACTCACCCAAATTCCTAACATCAATGTAAGGTCAATAATTAGAAGAAACATCATGTACTTGGTTTCTAAGAATCAATTACCTAAAGAAATTACAATGTCTAGTAATGGAATGCTATCTGCAACCTCTGATAAAAGTATGTCAGGATCTCTATGTAATTCAATAATTTATGCACCCATGAAAGTGAGGATAAGCAAAATATGTGACACAACACTCCAGGACTGATTATGTATTCTCTCATTCTATAGGACTAAATGAGCATCCTTATAGAGTCAATATTTATTCATGGTCATACCATGTATTAGTATTGTTGGACAAGAATTTTGGATGAGAATAACTAAGTTTTGGGAACTATGCCATAACAGAGGAAAAAGTAAAAGGCGGGACCAGTGCGCACAGAAAGAGAAAGAATTTCAACACAAAAGCAGGGAAAAGCAACAATTCAACAAAAAATCAAGGAAAGCAACAGATTGACGCTAAAGCAGGAGAAACTGTTATGACCTCTTAGGGTTTTTGGGACAAGTTGTTACTAGGGTTGTTAGCCCTAATTTTATGTATAAATATGTAAAGGGGTTGGGGAAGATGAGGTTGGATGCTAGGAATATATTAGGCTTAGAGTAAGAGAGTAGGTTGCTCATGATTGATGAGAGAGTTTATGCAGAGATAGTCTTGCATTGTAGAGTGGCTAGGCAGGTTTGGGGATTACAATATGTTATATCTTTTGTAAACGCAATGTGCAAGCCTAAGATGATTATTGTACAAAGACTTATATAAGAAGCCAACCGTTGTGGACGTAGCCCAAGGATTGAGTGAACCATGTTAAAATCTTGTGTCTGATGTGTTGTTGATGTGATTAATTGTGGATGTTATGTTTATGCATGATTAGTATAGATTTGTTTAACATATGGTTGATGTACAATAATAATGAATGATTTAGTAGGTTTGTTATGTCACGATCTATGTTATATCGTTTCTGCACACTAGGTTTAGGGTATTGAATAAGTCTTGGATGGGTTATTGTTGCACAATTGTTATGGTAAAAGTAATAAACTGTTAGTTAATGGAAGTCGCGCATAGGGGTTGTTGACTGATAAAAGGATGTTCAATAAGGGTCATGCACATAGGTTGAATAAGTAGTAATGGTTATGCTACTAGCATCACATCCCCTCATCCCTACAAAAACTTGGTTCCTGCAGCATGTTAACCCCTAGATTTTCACCCTTGAAAGTCTTGAGGGTTAAGAGCCAGCATGCAACACTTTGCTTGACATACTGAGATTTTCCCACTGTTTCAACACTTATGTTGAGTAGGAGGTTGGTTCACACACGAGGAAGGTACATGGTCAGTACAGGTTTTCTTAGTTCAAAGTCACAGTCTAATTGGTTTTCATGCATTTTTGAGAGAGATGTATACATACAAGGTGTTGCTATTTTTTAGGAGGCATGGTTTGAGTGGGTCTCCTGACAGTTTGGAGAAATTCTGAGCATATAGTATGAGTCCTTGTAGGATTCTAGGACCGATGACATGTTTTATAGGTGTTGGAGGAAGGCCAAAGGCCAAGGTGGAAAAGAAAGGAATTTTTGGGAAAGAAAGCATGCACAAGGAAAGCGACAACTGGAAGGAAACACAACACATGCACATGCAAGGAAAGAAACAACTGGAAGAAAGAAAAACACACACGCATGGGAGGAAGACCTAATGATGGTAGGGTTAGGGTTTTGGTAAGGTATTGTAATGGTTGAAGAGCCAAAAATGTATAACTATAGATACCAAGATACTATAGGGGGGTTGGTTTGGGTTTTTGTATTGTTCGGATTATTTATGCTATAGTAGTTACGCATGAGTTGATGCGATATGTAAGGGTTTTAAATTTTTGTTGAATGACCTATTTTGTATAAGCTATTGAGCTTAAGCTGTTGAGAGAGAGGGAAAATGAGGGAGGGTAGATCTTGAGGGTTAGATCACAGGCTGGGGAGCTTGGTGCAATCTATTCCACCTCATATAGATCTTACCCGACTGTGGAGGATTGTAAAGCAAATGACGTTGTAGATGCGGAAATACTGTAATAAAAGAACCAAGAGCCAAATCTTTGTAGACGTATCCCAGGAGGGGGTGAACTACGGTAACATATATGTTATGTGATGAATGCATGCATATATTTATTGTCTTCAATATTTATTATTATGTTGAATGAATGGGTTTTTATAATGCCTGTTTAATTACTGTTGCGAGATTGCGGGAATAAGATTTTGGAGTTATTGCATAGTCGTGAAGAACAATATGTTTCATTTACAAGTTATAATAATGGTTCAATATTCATATCCCTTATCTCACACTCAATCCTAGGTTGTAAACACATGATTCTTACAACCACCCATTAAAGCTATCTCGGGTGAGACTGCACAGGGCATTCTGTGTGTTGTGTTTCCTTCTGGTTCACCAGGAGGGCCGATAGTTTTAGAGGCTTTGTTGGAAACCTGAAAGACATGAACCCTGGGTCAATATAAACTCAGAAAGTATATAAGAGAAGTAACCAACAAATGGTTCTGTTGTCGTTGGTAGGAACATGAGAGGGTTGAACAAATGAGATAAGTTGACCAATAAAAGAGCGAAGAAAAGAATAAATCAATGAGCCAATAGAAGGGGATGTCGAGACCATGGAATCCCACAAAAGAAGAGATTGAAATCTGGTTGAGAACAAAATATCTAGAGTTTGCACAGAAAGACAATAGAAACCCTAGAGTAACACCTCGCAAATATCTGGAGAGATACATGTTTACTTATTTGCACGAAGTATTTTTCTGTGATTTTCCACACTTATTGTAGGAGTGGGTACTAAGGTTAAAGGATAAACATGCAACGAACTGGATTCAATGGCTAGAGTGGAACCTAGTACAGATTGAGCAACTTCAGCAGGTGAGCAACAAGTTCACCCGCGCATTCAATTTTTGGCTGGACAATATTGTGGTAGGTTTTATCACAGAGTTTGCAGTAGACACAACGATGTCGTACAACACAATGGAGAAAGAGTTTCTATGGGGACCTCAAGGAAGGTACATTCGATCACTCTATACTTTGATTAATATATTTATATATAACAAAGGTGTAATGGCAATGGAATTAGACAACTAAACTTCCCTGTGTGCATGGGGGGAGGGGGGAAGCACTGACAGAAAGAGGAGAAATGGAAGGAGGAAAGGATAAGGGAAAGAAGGAAGAACCCTTGGACCCAATCATGATGGATGATGACCAGATCAAGAAGATCATGGCGATAGCTACAAAGACGCATAGTGAAGTACCCTACTAATACAAGGTGAATACCAAGAAGAGATTTGTAGCCGTAAGGGAAGGCTTGGCGAGTGATGAGGAAGAGGTAGAGGATCTCCAGGTTGTAGAGAAGATTGAGGAAATCATGCATGCAACATATGAGAGGAAGACGAGAGGTCCAAGAGTGGGAAGAAAAGGCAACAATCTTATCCATATTAATGTCAGTGTGGAACCCATAAACCCATGTGCGACTAATACACCAAAGAGAACACCATCGTTTAGACAACCGAAGTTCAGAAGCAGTCAGACAGTAGGAAGTACATATACACAAGGAACAACAACTAGAGGAGCCAGTTCAGGTAGCACTAGTCAAGTATCTACACCGCACAGAGGTAGTAGTTCAACATTCAAAATGGCAGGACACAATCCCACCATCAGGTTACCCAGATTTTGAGGAGAAGCAACAAAAGACCCTGAGAAACATTTGTTCATTTGTGAAAAGATCTGGGAAGAAAAGAATATCATTGATGAAGATACCAAATTTGCGCAACTAGCTATTACGCTAAGAGACCACGCACTAGACTAGTACATGAGTTTAGACGCAAACAGTTCCCCTAGGATGGCAAGGAACTGGAATACATTAAGAAGTTACTGATAAATGAGTTCCAAAAGTTGAGCTCAAAGGATCAGTACATGAATGACATTATCAAAATAAGACATAAACCAAGAGAGTCTGTATGGGATATTGACCAGAGATTCAAGCAACTGAAGGGGAAGTTGAAGTATCTCATGACCGAGATGCAACATAGAAACTTATTTTTCAATTCATTGTTACCACACTTAAAATACCCTTTGTGACAACAAAAGTTCCAAACACAAGCAGAGGATTTGCAGGAAACCCTGCAACTGGAAGAAAATAAGTATCAATAGATGGACCCARCTATCGAAGAACTGAAGGAGGACTTGAAGAACTTAATGTTTCAGCTAAACCAAAATAAGAACAAGGACAAACGAGAAGTCGTTTGGCGTACTACATGCAGGACAGAAGGACACCACAAGAACAAATGTCCAACATTCACACAATATATGGCAGCAGGAATGCCAAATTTGTTACCAATAGGAGGACTACGGTGCAAAATCTGCAAGGAACTAGGTCACGACCCTTATCACTAGATGATGATGCATAAATACCAGATAGTCTCAAAGCGCTCATATTTCACCTTTTGCAAGTCAGTGGGCCATGATGACAAAGATTGTAGAACTATGGAGTTGATGTGAGAACGGACATCAAACGCATATAGAGTGTAGGCATAAATGATGATTGGGAAAGCTGCACCATAGTTTAATCAATTTACAGCTCCATACAACACTGCGCAACAATAGTATAATACTGTGCATCAACCATACAATAACGCGCAACTGCAGTACAACACGACATAACCTCAGTACAATACCACGCAGTATAATCAAGTGCCTCAATATAACACATCGAGAGGAGAATGAGTAGGCTACAGAGGAGGAGGACGAGCCCAAGGAGGTTTTAGACGAGGTAGAGGACTAGTGGTATGTCACAATTGTCAACAACTGGGACATTACGCAAGGGAATGTTCACTTCCACCATCCACTTGTATGTACTATTGCACATCGGACCATGATACAGAGGAATGCTAAACACTACTAGTAAAGATCCAGGAAAAGAGGAGCAAGAACAACCATAATGTTCAGTGGATTTCTGTCGAAGCAAGGGACAAAGCACGGAACATCAATATAGTTACTCATGGAGGAGCTAAAATAGGCGATGACGTTGTTCGACAAGAACCAACACAAAACTAGTGGGTAAAGAAGAACGTCAAACCCAGGAAGCAGTTTGACACACAAAAGGATAAGGAGATATTTAAAGAAGCCAAACAAGAATTTCAGAAGGAAGACATAACATCGACTTCAATTGTGCAGCAAAAAAAGGAAGTACCAGAGTATGAGATGCCTCCATTATTGGATCATACCAATGAAATGCAACCCATGGGACAAGTAAGTACAATCAAAGGCTTCTTGCAATCATGTGTAAAAGTATTAAATGATCCATCATCTGTGAAACTCTTGCAAAACATATTAGAAAAATGTAGCATCGATATGGAAGAAAAACTAGAGCCAAAAAATGTCAATCACCTACATACAAGGAGAAGAACCAGTAGGGAATTCAGACTAAATGCGAACATCGAAGATTTCAACATGGGAGACATCATACTTGATCTAGGATCTGAAATCAATGTACTACTAAAGAAGACATGACAATGCATGGGAGAGACCACATTAGGATATTCACTTGTTCAATCGAAACTGGAAAACCAAAATAGAGTCCTTCCAATCAGAAGATTTAAAGGAGTAACAATAGACCTAGATGGAGTGCGCACTAAAGAAGATTTTGAATTCATTGAAATAGTGGACAACACCACACCTTATCCAACATTTCTTGGATGGGACTGGGCGTTTGACAATTAGGCCATAATCAGCTTGAAGACCAGGAAAATGACATTTGATTCAGGATAATATAGGTTCATCACGCCATTAGACCCATCAGAAGGGGAGAGGTTTGTAGAACCGACTTTCCTAGACTTAGAATAAATCGACTAGTTGTACAGAACAACTGCGTGCGATGAGGATTATGTAAACCCAACTACAAATGGGATACTCAGTTGGCAGAGCATTACTTCATCTACAACAGCTTCAGACACTATTTTAGAGAACTGATAACAAAGGCCACACAAGGTTTCCACGCGCAGATGTGCAAGAATAGACTGCGCAGTAAGATGGGTAGGAACAAAAATCAGGGAACCACCCAGTTTCCACAGAATAAACGATTTGGAAACATTCTTGACATAGTATGAAGACATAGTGTTAGAGAACCAGAGACTATTAGCACTTGATTTATCACTCAAGGCCACACCCGCAAGCTGGTGGGGTGCACACAAAGAGACAATCATAGATTGGTACCAATGTAAGCAGTTATTGCACATAAGGTTCGGTGCAGAACAAAAAAACAACAAACAATAGAAATATGATGGACAAAGGGCACCAGTGGAACACTTGGATAAGTGTAGGATGCTGTGGAAATTGACACCCCCAGAAGAATTGCCTCATTATTTCATACACACCCTAGAAGTCATACCAACGAACTGGTATACATACCTGGAATTATGCAAGGGAAATTCGACCTAGATGACATTGAAACATAATTTTACAGTCACTTTCTCATTCGATAATGAGAACCCAAACATATATGTTGTGCTGAAAAAGATAAGAGGAGTGATATTCATCGAAGATCCAGAAGTTGAAATGATCACAGAAGAACAAAAACGAAACAAACAGACAGTCAAGGAACTGTTGTCTTATTACCACGTATAAGAAGAAGCACCAGATGAAGATGATCCAAGCGATATTCAGATTGGAGAAGTGGAAGGATAAAGAGAGGTGGAAGGTCCACCTATAGAATCAGAAGTTATTGCCTCACCGATCAAAGTAAATAAATTCAATATTGGGACAACTGAGTAGCCCAAAATGGAAAGCATTGGAGACTACTGGGATGAGCAAGCAGTAGAAAGCATAACATAGTTACTGCGTGAGTACAATGACCTGTTTCCCACAACATTTACAGAGATGAATGGCATAGTCAGAGAGCTAGGAGAAATGAAGATACCACTCAGACCAGAAGCGAGACCGATCAGACAGTGACCGTACAGACTGAACCCAATATATAAGAAAAAAGTCAAAGCTAAGATCAACAGGATGCTTGAAGCTGGCATCATCGAACCAACTGGAGAATTAGAATGGATAAGCCCAATGGTAGTTCAAGACAAGAAAAAAGGAGGGATTAGGATATGCGTTGACTTGAGGAAGTTGAACAATGCATGCCTACAATACCCATTCCCTACACCGTTCATGGACGAAGTGTTAGAGAATGTAGGAGTACATGAAGTTATTCGTTCACTGATGGATTCTCAGGCTACCATCAGATCAAGATAGCACAAGAAGATACAATACCACATTTTCAACAAAATGGGGATCTTATCAATACACAGTCATGCCAATTGGACTGAAGAATGCACCAGCAATATTTTCTAGAGTATTCATTGCTGCATTTAATGAATTCATCCATTAGTTTCTCGAAGTATACCTGGATGATTGGATATTTTACAGTTTGTTTAAATACCATGTAGAAGTCTTACGCCTACTATTATAAAGATGCAGACAATGCCATATATCACTGAACATAAATAAATTCATATTTGGAACACCATTTCAAATACTATTGGGCCATACAGTATGTAAATAGGGTTTATTAGTAGATCCCGCATAGATTCCAATAATTGTTAACTTACAACCACCAAAAATAGTCCCTCATCTAAGAGAGACGTTGGGACATACATGATACTACAGGAAATTTATCAAAGGATATGTGCAGATTACTGCACCAATGGAAAAGATGTTAAGAAAGGACATAAATTTCCAGTGGAACAATGAGTGTCAACACAGTCTGGACACTCTGAAGGAAAAAATGGTTACCGCACTGATATTAGTATTTCCAAATTGGGAGAAGACATTCCACGTGCATGTAGATGCATCATCCATAACACTTAGAGCTATCTTAGTGCAGCCAGGAGTGGGAGACTTGGATCACCCGATATCATTTGCGAGCAGAAAGCTATCCGACTCAGAACATAACTATAACACGATAGAAAGAGAAGGCCTAGCTATGGTTTATGCACTGCAGAAATTCAAACATTACTTACTGGGAAATTTTTTTAAGATGTTTATAGATCACTCAGCCCTGAAATACCTAGTCAACAAGCCAATGTTGGGGGGGAGAATCTGTCGATGGTTACTACTATTCCAAGAATTTGACTTTGAAGTAATAGTCAAGCCAGGAAAATTAAATGCAGGACCTGACCACCTATCAAGAGTCACTAATGGATAAGAACCTACAAACTTGAAGGACAACTTTTTGGATGCACAGTTATTCTCAGTACAAATTGCTGATGAACACTTTACATATATCATTCAATAATTGAGTATCGGTACTGCGCCGCAAGAATATAACACCGTGCAGAAGAAAAACCTAGTAGTCCATGCTGCCGACTATCAACTAATTGTAGGACACTTATAAAAAATGGGAGAAAATATCATATTGCAAAGATACGTGTTAGAGCACGAAAGACCAAGAGTCTTAGAAGAAGCTCATGAAGGAATAGTAGGAGGGAATTATGCAAGTAAAGCTAATGCGTAGAAGTTATTGTGAGCAGGACTATGGTGGCCAATGATTCCCAGAGACTCGAAGGAGTATTGTCAAAGATGTAATTCTGTCAAAGGGTAGGTAAACCCAACAGAAGGGACAAGATGCCATTGCAACCACAAGTAACATTACAAGCATTTGATAAGTGGTAAATCGACTTCATGGGACCAATCAACCCACCATAAAAAAGAATAGGATATAGGTACATTATCACCGCGACAGAGTACCTAACAATATGGGAGGAGGCTGCACTAGTGAAGGATTGCAGCGCAAAAACATCAACGCACATTTTATTTGAACAAGTCATTACTCGATTTGGGTGTCCAAGAATTTTTATGAGTGAACAAGGCACTCACATCATAAACAACACCATTAGCACGATGACTGAAGAGATTGAAGTCCATCACTAGAAGAGCGCACCATATCACCCACAGGTGAATGGCACAGTGGAAGCATTCAAAAAAATTCTGGAGAACGTGCTCATGAAGATATGTAACATCAACAGGGATGATTGGGACCTCAAAGTACCAGCAATATTATGGGCATACAAGACTATGTGAAAATTTTTGATAGGGAACACACCATTTTAACTGGTTTACAACCAAGAAGTAGTGGTGCCATTAGAATTTTTAGTACCAAGCTTATGTGTAGCAGCCATCACACAAATGATAGAATGAGGTGTAGTACATGAGAGATTGAATCAATTAATGACCATGGAGGAAGAAAAAATCTTGGTAGGATTCCACCAACAAGTTCAGAAAGCAAAAGATAAATCTTGGCGTGATAGACACATCAAGAAGAAAACGTTCAAGGAAGGAGACCTAGTACTGATGTATGACAACAAATCATTTCAGCACCCAGTAAAACTAAGAATGCATTGGCTAGGACTATATGAAGTAAAATATGTCACAGATGGAGAAGTTGTACAGTTGAAAGACTTATCAGGTGCAGAACTTAGAGGGATGATTAATGGGAGCTGACTGAAGCTCTACAAGGACAATCGATCAACCACCGCGCAGTAAAAAAAAATTATATCGAAAGAGAACCAAAAGGATCACAGTGCGACGAAGATAGGAAGAGCACACACACTTAGGTGAGGAGAAGGATAATGGTCAAATACAAAGGGAAACAAGAGGGAAAAGGAAAGTCGACAAAAGCAGTGCAACAATACGACGTTAGGTGGAATTGAATGTCGGGAAGGACTGATGGGACATCACATTAATCGCGCCAACTAGAGTTGGAAAAACAAGTGTAATGGAAAGTATGAAACCGTCGGAGATGCATTGAACCAATAATTAAGGTGAATTAAACCCATAATCAAGGAAGCGTCCTTTACAAGTTTCATGCGAAATCCATACAACACACGGACACGGGAGCCAATAGTCTATTCACAAAAATAGAATAGATAGAGAACGACAGAGGCTAAAGAGCACATTGTGACTTCACATAGATAATAGATATCGTTCAAATCTAGAAAACATTTGAAATTCACCGCCATGGCACCCCCAAGCAAGAAGAAGTGAGCCAGACTGCCAGGAAATCCAGAGTTCAGACCATGTCATGAGGACAGGCGGAAGAAGGTGAACAACAACCGCCGAAGATCATGGATATTGATGAAATCTCATCCCCAGACACAACACCGGTGAACCCTACACCCATATTGGAATAAATCAAACAACCAACACCGGAGGGCACAGATATGGGTATACCAAAAGAAATATAGGAGCCATAGAACCAGGAAACATAAAACCTAAAGGAGGTGCAACCGGAGAAAGACTAAGCAGCTCTGAGATTTAATGGAATGACGTTGATTTAGGAGTCAACAGTTGAGCCAAGTGAGTCACAGATGACCATATCAGACCACCCAACAGAAGGGATAGTCAAAAATGCCTCAGATTGGCTGGAATGGTATATAGAGGAACAACCGGAAGCCCCTAGAACTTCGAGCCAACCACCACCAAAAAAGAAAGATAATATACAAATACCCAGGTCACCTCGCAAGAAACCTGCAATAGAAATCATTCTACCATGCATATCAGAGGGGGTACATGTAGGACCAGACCTAATGGGCCATATAGGGAAGCTCAAATACTATGACCACGATGTAGTAGATGAAGACAAGTTCCAAGAACTTACAAAGAGGGTATTCTTATAGACTACAAGCATAAATAAGGTTGTGGAACCATTTGATCAGCCACTCCAATGGGCAACTGGGTTGGATAAAATGGGAATTTTAGGTCTGTTGGACCTACCACATTTTGGAAGAGGTAAACACACAATCACATGCGTCAAACAATTGTTAGCAGTTACGCATGGCGGGGACATATGGTTGGATAAGCTCAGCTCAATAGACGTTGAGCTTATCATGAAGATAACATGGTTACCAATTCGGGGTATGGATCTCGCGCAATTTCTGGATGATAAAGCTAGGGAGAAAACACTAGCCGAAGAGATGAAGAAGAAGTATGGTACTGACAGAGGGGCAAGAGGGATCATCATCAAGAGGATCAACGATTCCACAACATATCTAGGAGAAAAAATCTTGGCCTGTAAGTTGCTAAGAAAATGTCACAGGGAGGAAGTTACAACTGGAGTTATCATAGTTGCAGGTCAATGTGCAGAAGGCACCACAGTCAACTGGGTACCATACCTTTTGAACTTATTCCTGGATGACTGCAAGGATGTGCAGGATCTAGGAACAGAGTTTCACTACTCATGGTTGATCACATTGATATCCTTCATGGGATGGAAAGAGCCAAGGTATGTAGTTTTTTGTACCCGAACCAAACCGAATCAGGGAGCGAGATATTTGCTGCTTAGAGCCAGGCCAAAGGCTAGGAGAAAAAAGGTGAATGGGTCCATCTTTGAAGGATACCTACGTGACCTCCAAGAAGCCATCTCCAATATGTGTAGAATAATACCAGAGGTCGTCGTGTGATATGGGAACATTTCCAACTTTGGGGCCACATGACATACAATGTGGATACAGGCGTGGAAGGATCCTGCTAAGTAGTTGCTATAAATGCACTATTGCATCATAGAGGGTGACATTGACATGATCATCAATGGATGGGATGATGAATGGAGGATTCCATCCATCACCTAGAAATTCTCGAAAACAACAACAGAAGAAGAGGCAGGGAAGGAAGAAACCCAACCAAAAGAAATCCAAGTGCCAAAGAGACAAATAATGGGCCAGGGAAAGACAACACAAACACATGAAGGGCCAACAAATATAGGGACCCAGAACGGGAATAAAGATAAGACACAACCAACCAAGGAGAAACATAAACAGGATGAGTCCACACAAGAGACCACAAAAAATCCCAACCCACAGGAACCGGGGGGAAATAAGAGGGCATCCACACAGCCAGGAGGAGAGCGCAAGAAATTGAAGGCAAAAAGAACATCGCCATAGTATACGATCACAAATGACGATGGAGAAATGATATATTGAATGGTCTAGGATTGTCTAGCTGAGGACCTCGACCATGAGACACACCACAGGGATAGGATTCATGAGGAACTGAAAGGCATGCGGCAGTTCCTCAAGCAAATCGAGGAAGGGCAGACAACTAGCAGTAGGGGGACTGAACCATCAACATTGCAGATAGAGGAAATAGTGCAAGAAGAAGAACGAGATTCAATCAAGGAAATACTGAAGCCACATGTAACATTACACATCACCCCTAGTATGCTGCGCATCGACGAAATTGTGGGGCAGACACGCTTGAAGGACTTAATCCAAATCCAACTAGTGTTGACGAGGATACCAGCTAGGGCACTACATAGGTTGTAGGTTAGTGTGAACCATGAGGTACAGTCTCAAGCATGCAAGGACTTAATCGAATTGAAGCAGGCAAGAAAGAAATGGGACGCGCTAGAAATAGTCTATGAGCATGCTAAATATGAGACCCAGGAGGAAAGGGATCACATAAAAGGATTGGAGCAGAAAGTGGTAGGAACTTACAAGAAGATTCCATAATCCATGCAGAGAGAGGAAATCACAGCAGCAGAAAATATTGATCAGATTTCACAGGAAATTGATCAATATCAAAAGAAGATAGAGAATATTCAAGAACATCTCACACCAACCACTCCACCAGCAATGAAGGAGCAAAGGAAGAAGGAAGCAACAATGCAGCTTCAAGAGATAGAGCAACAGGTCAGCACAACAACTGATTTGTTTGATAAAGAAGCGCAACTTTGGACTAGCTTAGAGGAGGATCAACAGGTCCAACAGTGGGACAAGGAATAAAAAAGGATAAACGTAGTGATCCAAGAGCTCAAGCAGAAGCAGAAGACAATACCAATCATAGAACACATCAAAGGGACACAGGACATGAAGATATTGTAGGTAGAGCTAATTACTGCGCAAACCCAGAAACATGAGCGACAGGCTCAAATGGAACCGTTGCAAGAACATGTAGCAGAAGTTTTGGCACAAGCAGAGGAAGCCAAGACACGTATAACACATACCCAGGAAGAGTGTGTGGAATTGATCGGTGATGAAATTCTAGTCCAGATAGTGGACACACTCAAGGAGAAGACTGTGTAGGTGCAGAGATAGGCAACAAAGTTGAAGGAAAATTTTCAGGCGATCACCAAGGAGATCGAGGGAGCACATAAATGTTAGGTGGCTCAGGATGAGCCACATGTCAATGTTGGGGGCCTATTGGAGGTAGGTCAAAGGCCAAGGTGGAAAAGCAAGGCATTTTTTGGAAATAAAGCATGCACAAGGAAAGCGACAGCTGGAAGGAAACAAAACACACGCGCATGTAAGGAAAGCAACAGTTGGAAGGAAGAACAACATACATGCATGGGAGGAAGACATAACGATGATAGGGTTAGGGTTTTGGTAAGGTATTGTAATGGATGAAGAGCCAGAAATGTATAAATATAGATACCGAGGTACTATAGGGGGGTTGGTTCGGGTTTTTGTATTGTTCGTATTATTGCTTCTATAGTAGTTACGCATGAGTTGATGCGATATGTAAGGGTTTTTGTTATATGATCTATTTTGTATAAGTTGTTGATCTTAAGATGTTGAGAGAGAGGGAAACCGAGGGAGGGTAGATCTTGAGGGTTATATTGCAGGCTGGGGAGCCTGGTGCGATCTATTCTTCCTCATATAGATATTACCCGACTATGGAGGATTGTAAAGAGTGCAGTGTTGTAGATGCAGAAATACCATAATAAAAGAGCCAAGAGCCAAATATTTGTGGACGTAGACGCGGAGGGTGTGAACCACAATAACATTTGTGTTATGTGATGAATGCATGCATATCTTTATTGTCTTAAGTAATTATTATTGTGTTTAATGAATGAGTTATTATAATGCTTGTTTAATTACTGTTGCGAGATTGAGGGAATAAGTTGTTGTAGTTACTGCATAGTCGTGAAGAAAAGTATGTTGAATTTACAAGTTATAATAATGGTTCAATATTCAACTCCCTTATCTCACACTCAATCCTAGGCTATAAACACATGAGTCTTACAGCCACCCATTAAATCTATCTAGAGTGAGACTACGCAGTGCATTATGTGTGTTGTGTAGCCTTCTGGTTCACTAGGAGGGCCGATAGTTTTAGAGGCTTTGTTGGAAACCTAAAAGACATGAACCCTGGGTCAATATAAACTCAGATAGTATAGAAGAGAAGTAACCAACACTAGGCAACATGCATTAACTTTCTATTTTTGGTAGGTTGAGATCCCGACCCCAGATTTAGATTCCAAGAGCACAATATTGATCCTTGAGGCATCCAGAGGCATTTGGACCTTTTTCCAAATGATAGCACCCATATTACTATGTTTAGCAAGATGAACATTAGGGCCCACATGACAACTCTGATTGCATATTTTCATCCCTTGCGGAAAGACACTATTAATGAGTATGAATTCAAGGGTATTCAGACGACTTTATATTTTTGGCAGTATTTATGTGGTGGTGTCATCCTAGTCATCCAAGGTGATGTGGACAATTTTTCTAAATATAGAACCATGAATCTATTTTTAGAGTGCCCTATTTTTAGAGGTTCTATTTTTAGAGAACCATATTTTTAGAGGTTCTATTTTTAGCGGGTCCTACTTTTAGAGGTTCTATTTTTAGCGGGTCCTATTTTTAGAGGTTATATTTTTAGCTACCTCTATATTTAACAAGTCCATCATTGGCCATGCAGTTCCAAGTGTCATCTTCAGAGGTTTTCATGTGGAAATGATGTGGCATCCACCTAAGCTAGGGTGCATATTCCTAAAAATTTGAGCATATGATAATTAATTAATGATGGAGAAGAGGTTGTATGAGTTTAGTCGTAATAGCCAACACCATGATCCAGTTAACTGAGCATTCACTCTTCTGTTGGAATATAATTATGGTATTTTCCCTTCAATTAATTTCACCATGCACTCATGTGCCCACTCTAAACTCACACTCTAATTTTTTTTCCTTCTCCCATGTATACCATGCGCCTCACTTCACCCATTTTCTCACTCACTTAACACGTCATTCACTCATTCATGCACATTCAAACTCACACTCACTCTCATTCATCTCACTACTCCCCCCCACATTCACTTAGACTTTATTCTTATCCTCTTCATGCATCCTTCCTTCTCCTTGAGATATGCGCCCCCTATAGCTATATATTGGAGGCTTGCCAATATTGGTTATTTCGTCGGTTCTTAGCAGAAGAAACATAGTGTCTCTCTCATTATTCTCTCTCTCTCTCTCTCTCTCTCTCTCTCTCTCTC
>SNQJ01S0175473.1:0-20338 GCA_010110895.2 Picea sitchensis | reverse complement strand
CCATTGTAAACCAGGGTCCCATGTCCAATTTCTCATGTGAACCCCACATGGAAGATATCGACACCCAATAACCAACTGAAAATGATGCTCCCAATACTGACACCTATCATGTGGATACAAATAATAATATCGATCCACATAGTGGGAGATGTTAAAATATGAATATGGAAGGAAAAATACCATTGTAGAATACGCAGGCTGGATACTGGTAACTAGCTCCTTATGTGGGACATTGATGTTCTCTACAGACGGTGGAGTAGAGTCATCAAATAAAATATGAAAGTGGTTGTCATCCCATAAATGAAAACTATCCATATACCAATCATCAAAATAGGCCTCAAAATCACACCAAGCATATATTTCTTAATTATATTCATCCATGATGTCTGCCATAAGAAATCTCTTCTACATGTTATCCAATGAATCTTGAATACTACGAAAATTATCATTGAGGCCATCTGCAAGGTCATGCAATCTAGCATCCAATGTGTCATACAATTGGGATTTGAATGATTCAAATATTTTTTTGAGGTTTTGAGAGGAAATAGCCATCTGAACACTCTATTAACTCTTCACTCCCTCAACCATCATGAAAAAACCCAAAAAATAAAACAATAAGTTACGACAAAAAATCACGGTTTTTTCTAGAAAAACCCTAAAAAACTGCTGAATTTAAAATGCTCATAACTTCACTTCCCGGACTCCGTTTCGGCTGATTTGTTTTTTGAAATTGGGTGAAATTGTGAGAGGAACTCATATATGTAATTTGTTTGGGCAAATTTGGCTTCCAGCTGCTAAAAAAGATTGTGCCTCCGTCCGCAGGAAAAACCCTGAAAAAACTGCAGATTTTAAAACTTCAATATCTTGACTTCCTGGACTCCGTTTCAGATGATTTGTTTTTTTCAAATTGGGTTTTTTTCTGAGAGGAACTAAGATCTACAACCTATTTCTAAAAAAATTTTACATAAATATACACAAAATTTCTTGAATGTCTCGGCCCTCTTTTTTCTTCTCCGAAAAACAAATCTGCAAAAATAAAAAATATTTGCCCACAATGTCTGCCAAGGAAAGTGATCTGATACCAATTGTTAAGAACCTAAACCAGATATACAAATTTACTTCAGAAATAACCATAAACCATTCACCATAACAATGATCACAAGAAATATCCAAAACCTTTGAGGTAGGGAAACACCATAGAATGGATCCTATTATGGAAGGGATCCTCTCTTGTTCACTTGCCTCTTCGAGGGGGCATCCTCCTATTGAGCTACCACTCCAAATACAATACTTATTTTCATGTCCCATTACATTTCTTGAACCCCTTTATATAGTGCTACCATCAACTAAGAACATTCTAGAGAAGGAATCTTCTAGAAGTAGAACCTTCTAAGAAGTCATCTTACATTTATTATATTTAACTACCCATTTATTATATCTAACTACCATACTGGGCCTTATTTAATAATATAGTGGACCTATTCCACCTTACATTGAATGGCATCCACTATTATCACTATGGGTCCTCTAGGCCCCCCCACTACCTCTCTAGCTACCTTACATAGCTTGACAAAATTCTGGTTGAATGCACATTTTGCAGAATTAACAATTGTTGGAACCGAACCGAATTGTCGCAAAGTGCAGAGAAATGGGAAAGGCACAGAGTTCTTACAGTTCATAAAATGAGGTTAGAGGAATTTATTTCCATTTAGGAGTTGAAGGATTGAACTCCAATGGGCATGGAGAAGAGGTATATAAATAAGGAAACATGATGAAAATCATTGAAAAGTTGCAGAGAGATGTCCAGACTCATCGAGAAGATAACAAAAATATTATGAAAGCCAGGGAGAAACAAGGAGAATTCAACATAAAGTTGATGTAGAGCCTGGAAATGATAGAAAATAAACTGGATATGGAGAGTGGCTCAAGAAAACCAAGAAGTCACAGAAAAACAAAAAGTGATAGAAAACATCACCAACACTCCCCGAGGCATTCCAATAAAAGAGTACACAACAACTCAAGTCTATCCTCTGTTAGGAAGCATAAGAGGTCTGGGGAGGATGAACTATGAGGAGAAATGAACAAAATAAAAACTCCTATGTTTGATGGGGAGCACAATAAGGATGAATATGCAGAGACATGGTTGTTGGGCATGAGAAAGTATTTTCAATTTCATAATTACTCTTCACAGGTAGAAGGAAGAATTTCCATCTATCAACTCAAAGGTAAGGCATCCATGTGGTGGGACCAACTTGTGTAGGTGTAGCACATTAAAGAGAAAGATGTTACTTGGAGGGAATTCAAGAAGTATTTTGAAAATAAATACTTGACTAAGAGGTATTATGATAATAAAGTGAAAGAGTTCTTTGAACTCAAGATGAGAAGTATGTCCATTGATGAGTATGAAAGAAGGTTTTTAGAATTGTTGAAGTATGTCTCTTTCATCAAAGATGAGACAATCAAGATTCAGATGTATTTGACTGGTTTTCCACCATCCATCAGTGAAAAAATACAATATGATGGTCCCAAAACATTCAAGGAGACCATAAGGCGAATTAAGTGCCTATATGATCAACAAAAAGAAAGGCCAACTTTCCAAAAAGCTTGGGAAGACAAGGAGAAATTCAAGATGGATTAGAGGAATAAGGGAATTAAGCCACCATTCTTCATAAATAATCCTCAGGGAAAACCAACTTCTAGAGAACCCAGAACGATTGAGATAGGTGGTGTTGGTGACAGAAGTCACTCCTGGATTGCTAGCAGGAGCAGAGCCCGACGCCCATCAATTTTATGTCACAGTAGTTTATGGATGGGGTGACCGAATGGAAGCCAACTCAAAACGATATCATTCCAACTCCAAACTAGGCCAGGCATGCATAGGTGAGTGAGGTCTTTATAAACTTCAGACAGTGAGTTGTAGTAAAGGGTGAACATGCAGAGGACTTATATGGGAAGAGTGCGAAGGTCTGTTATAAACGACAGGTTCCTAACAGACTGTAGCAGAAGGCATCCAAATGCAAGGTCTTCTTGCACTTAAATACAGAAAACCAGAGAATACAATAATGCAACGATAAATCATTTATCACAACATAATTGCAATAATTCGCGCGACTCAGTCTATCACGAACTCTCTTAGCATGAGATGAAAATTAGATGGAGGGAGAAAAACTGTCTATCATAAAACAAATATCTCATATACAGATGCATATCCAACAAACTAGAATGTCTGCTAAACTTTACAGTAGGGAGTTCTGCTCTACCATCGATCCATACAAAATACAAAGACTGAGTCTATATACTCAGAGAAGAACGCCTAGCAGAGGCATGCCCAGTCGCCCAAGGCTTGGTGTCCCTTCAGTCAAACTCATACTGATATTCTTTGTCTGACACCACCTTAACTACGCATGGCTCCCGTAGGGGGAGTAGCTGAATCAGTAAATGCAGAATTAGTGTGTGCAAACCCACTCCGGCTAGTCTAGGACTCGGCATGGATTTTTTGAAAGAATGGGTACACAGGACCCTCTCGAGTGGACCACTTACCAGACTCTCCATACTTCACACTTAATGAATGAAGAGAGGTTTCAACCACCCCTTCCTGCTTTCATTTACTCCAAGCGAAGACCAGGATCGAGGTCGGGTCCGATGGCAACTGGAGGTTGTGACGGGCCTCCCTGTGACTGAAACCCAATGCCTTTGGCCCCCTTTCATGCAGGTCTTTTCCTTTCCCCAGTGACCATGGGTTGTGACCCTGTGTAAATTGTTTCCCCAATTTTCGATTCTCCGATGCACCTTATGCGCTAGCCCATCCGAGCTATACAATGGTCCATGTGACCTACTACCATATGACCACATCTGTATAGATTTCCATCGGGGTTTCGGGGTTTGTGACGTCAATGTGCACGCCTCTTCCAGACTCGTGATTCTTTGATCCTCGATGGCTCATGGCCGTTGAACTGTCAACGGTCCGTTCCCCATTGTGAAATCCTACCACCTATATTCCACTTGCTCTTGCGGTCCCCTCTTAGCGTTGTCTCCCTACAAGGATTGACCTTCCGACACTTGTCCCCCACTACGGTCCTTAACTCCATCGGGAAATCGCGTATCGGGATATCGCGATTCCCGTTGTCATGTGCATGGGACTTTCAGTTCCCCGATCTCCGACTCTGCGGGATCTCTCGCCACGTGTCGCTGCTGACGGACGGTTCTGATCTAGTCAGGAAATCGTGGATCGCGACTCTTACATGCAGGAGTTTCTTGTCTTCGAAAACTCCGATTCTCCGATGAACTGAACCCCGACTTTCCTCCTGATGTCTGACGCGTGTCTTGCCAAGATCAACGACTAGGATCTCCGTCGGTATTTTGAGACTCGAAAGGTCTCAGTTCTCTTACCCTTTGAAACCTCGATGACTCTAATATCCCGATGACTCCCCCGAGACTCCTCCTCTACATACTAGGGCTTAACCCCGGTGCAACTTCTCGAGATCTAATGGCTGACAGGATTTCGTTGATCTCCTCTGTAAGATTCTAACCGTCGATTTTCTTTGAGGATGTTTCTCGACTGCTGAATACAAAACTTTGCCCACTCTCTTGCTTGACTTGCTGCTACAAAATGGGATTCTCTCGTGATATGCTCAGGTGCTTCCCGCAAAAACTGCAGACCTGGGTACGCCTAATCCCGAGACAAGAAATATCGCTAACAGGTGGTCAAAGGCCAAATAAACCACCTATTCAATGTTGGGGTTGTAAATTTGATCATATGTTTAGATATTTTCCTCACAGAAGTTACAAAGAGAGAGTTTTTCACAATGTTTAGCGAGTTGAAACAGTGGGGAACATGGGCAAAAATGTACCAAGGATCTATGCAGCCTTGGACAAAAATAAAGTAGAGTATCAATCACATATGATTGAAGTGGAAGGTATGATCAACAACCAAACCATTACTATTTTAATTGATTCAAGAGCTATTCATAGTTATATAGATCCTAGGATGGTGGAAAGTTTGCAATTGCCAAGAAACAAGCATGTAAAATCTTGGTTGGTGCAACTGGTTGCTGGAGCCAAAAGAAAAGTCAATGAGATGGTTAATTCATGTCTTATGGACATGAATGGATTGAGCACAAGGGAATATTTGAACATATTTCCTTTAGGATCTTATGACTACCTAATTGGTATGGATGCGTTAGATAAACACCATGCCATATTAGACTGTCATAGCAAGGCATTCACTTGTTTGGATGAGGAATGGAATTAGAGGATAGTCCAAGGAATTCCCAGGTCAGTTACTATCCAGAAAATCTCAGCAATGCAGCTGAATAAGTGTTACAAGAAGGGTTGTCAAATATTTACAACCCATATGGAGGAAGAATCTAAGGATAAGGTGCCAAATTTGGAGGATCATGCAGTCCTAGAAGATTTCGATGATGTGTTCAAGGAGGTACCAGAACTACCTCCAAAGAGAGATATTGATTTCTCTATTAATTTGATGCCTGGATCAGCTCTAGTATCAAAGACTCCTTACAGGATCAGTACACCAGAGCTGAAGGATTTGCGAATGCAGCTTGAAGAAATTCTAAAGAAGGGGTATATATGCCCAAGTGTGTCACCTTGGGGTGCCCTAGTCTTGTTTGTGAAGAAGAAAGATGGGACATTAAGATTGTGCATTGATTTCAGACAGTTGAATAAAGTGATTGTAAAGAACAAGTATCCTCTGCCAAGGATTGATGATCTCTTTGATCAATTGAAGGATGTAAAGATATTTTCCAAGATAGATCTCAGGTCAGGATACCACCAGGTAAGGATTAAAGAGGAAGATATTAGCAAGACTGCCTTCAGGACAAGGTATGGTCATTATGAGTTCACAGTGGTGCCATTTGGGTTGTCAAATGCACCAGTTGTTTTCATGTGCTTAATGAATGGTGTTTTTCAGGAATATTTAGACAAGTTTGTCATTGTTTTTCTGGATGACATTCTTGTATATTCCAAGTTGGAAGAAGAACATGAGCATCATTTGAGGATGGTGTTTCAAGTTCTAAAAGAACATCAATTGTATTCCAAATTGAGAAAGTTCTCATTTTATCAAAACAAAATTCACTACCTAGGGCATATCATTTCAAAGGATGGGATAGCAGTGGACCCTGAAAAGATAGAATCCATTGGAGAATGGTCAACGCCAAAGAATGTGACAGAATTCAAATCCTTCGTGGGTCTAGATGGCTATTACAGAAGGTTCGTTGTGGGGTTTTCAAGAGTAGCTCACCCCATCACTTCCTTGCAAAGGAAGGCGAATAAGCTTCAATGAACAGAAGAATGTGAAAAGAGTTTCCAACAATTGAAGCAGATGTTAACCAGTGCTCCAATTCTGAGGATCACAGATCCAAATGAAGACTTCATTGTATGCACAGATGCATGTAAAGAAGGACTGGGTGGAGTCCTCAGTCAAAATGGGTTTGTTGTATGTTATGAATCAAGGAAGTTGAAAGAGCATGAAAGGCTCTATGCCACTCATTATTTGGAATCGACAGCCATAGTGCACACTTTGAATAAGTGGAGGCACTACCTCATGGGAAAGAAATTTGAGCTAAGGACAAACCATAATGGTCTGAAATATTTGTTTGATCAACCTACTTTGAATGCTAGGCATAGTAGATGGTTGGAATTCCTCTGTGAGTATGACTTTGATATCAAGCATATCAAAGGAAAGGAGAACACAGTGGCTGATGCACTCAACAGGAGAGTGCATGAACTGCATGCTACAACCATTAGCATGTATCAAACAGATCTTAAAGGACGAATTTCTGAAGCTGCAAAAGTAGATTTGCAGTACATGGAATTGGTAACAAAATTGCAGCAAGGTAAAATGCAGCCGAAAACAGAAGATTATGAATTGGGAATTGATGGAATCCTTCTGTACAAAAACAGAGTCTATGTACCAAAATCTTATGAATTAAGGAGTGCAATTTTAAAATAAATGCATATTGTGCCTTATGAAGGACACCCGAGATATTAGAAAACAATCCCGGTAGTCAAAAGCCAATATTATTGGCCAGGCATGAAGAGGGAGATTGTTGATTTTATAGCCAAATTCTTGGAATGTCAAAAGGTAAAGGTTGAGCATAGACACCCAGATAGTTTACTACATCCATTACCCATTCCTGAGTGGAAATGGGAAGTGGTAACAATGGATTTCATCACGGGATTTCCCAGAACAAGCAAGCAACATGATGCAATCATGGTAGTGGTGGAAAATCTTACTAGAGATGCCCATTTCATTCCTATGAAGAATACTCATAAAGAAACTAATTTTGCTGATATTTATATGAGGGAAGTAGCACTCTTGCATGGTATACCCAAGACAATTGTTTCTGATAGAGACCCAAATTTTACATCAAAGTTTTGGAAGGGGTTGTTCAAAGGATTCAAAACAAATTTGAACTTCAGCATAACATATCATCCTGAGTCGATTTGGAAAACATAAAGGGTGAACCAAGTGATCGAGGACATGATAAGGATATATGTGATTGACAAACCATCTAAATGGGAATATTATCTACACTTGGTAGAATTTTCCTACAACAATGGGTATCAAGAATCACTGAAGATGATCTTGTTTGAAGCACTTTATGGCAGAAAGTGCAACACCCTAGTAAGTTGGGACAACCTAGATGATAGGGCAGTGGTTGGGCCAGAGTTTCTCAAGGAAATGGAAGAACAAATGTTGAAGATTAAGTAGAATTTGAAGGCTTCCCAAGATAGGCATAAAATTTATGTTGATAAGAACATAACTCATAGGGAATTTAAAGTAGGGGATCACGTATTCCTGAGAGTGAAGGCCAACAAAATCTCCCTGAATTTGGGAAATTGTTCAAAGTTGGAAGCTCAATATTGTGGGCCATTTGAAATCCTAGAGAGGATTGGTCCAGTAGAATATAGGATTGCATTGCATGCATGCATGTCTATACATAATGTCTTTCATGTTTCATTACTTAAGAAATATGTACCTGATGCTAATCATGTTATTGATTGGAATGTGATTCAGGTGGAGCAGGAAAGTGCTTTTCAGGTGCATCTGGTGTGTATACTAGAACGGAAAGGTAAACATCTCTGGAATAAATCCATAGGTCTTGTAAAAGTTCATTGGACCTAGTACGGTCCTGAGGACACAACATGGGAGCATGAAGATGCTATGTGGGCAGAGTACCCACATATTTTTTAAGATTTTGGAATTCTTGTTGTTGTTGTGTAAGTAAGTTGCACTTAGGACAGTGCAAAAATAAGGGGAGGGGATTGTAACACCCCAAGGCTGAGCCCCTGCGGAATTGTAATTATGTTTATAGGCTAGTGAGTCAAGTGTTTATAAGCTGCATACTCATGTGTTTATTAGGCTGGAGAGCCTAGATTCTTAAGGCCATGAGCCTGATTTTTGTATATGCAAATGCACATATCATTAATAAAATTACACTGTTGCGTGTAGACTGACCACGAAGAAATATTTATGGGGGAATAAGATCCAATAGGTAGGGTAAGGGAGGGGGCTAAGTGTCTAGGCCTAGGGGCTAAGCTAGAGGGATTACCTCTAAGGGAATAATATTTTAATATTATTTCCAAAGGCTATGGTTGACATAAGCTTTATTGTCCTAAGTTCCTGGGAAAAGGGGGAAAGAGTGCTAAGTGGAACTCATGCGAATTCAGGAAGACATGTGTCAACCTGGGAGCATGTAGTTTATAGATGGGAAAACTAGCTCGTTGGGGGTTCTCTTCCCATTCTTGCATTGATCCCCATCCTTGTGTCGAGACCAGTTTTGAGTTTCCTCACAACCCTTATGATTCTCTGGAAGTTTGTCACCCTTCCCGATTCATCCAGGGATTCATGCTCGCACATGTACCTTTCCTGAGCCGTGTTGTGCCTTAATGGTTTTTGTTGCTGGCATCATCTGAGCTATATCAAGCCTTATTGTTTCCATCACCCTTATTGGAGTTGAATTAGAAGTTGGGTTGAAGACACAGGTTTTCATGTCTGTGGTTTGAAGAGGAGGGTTGTCAGGCCTGTGGACTGAAGAAGCAGGTTGTCAAGCCTGCAAGAAACACTCTCCAGGTGAGAGAGGTTGTTGGGGAAGTGTTTTCCCAAAGGGATTCCAACTACAACTATAGTTCTCAGAGAATTCATGTTTGGCCTGTTGTTGAAGCCCTGGAAGGGAAGTGGGGYAGTCRAAGGACTATTGATCAAAGAAAGGGAAAACTTCCTGGGGTGGGATAGACATATGGGGAATGAGAGGCTGTAGGCTATTAGTGTGAGCTGSCCCTGGGAGAAAATCCTTCCTGTCAATCTGTGYGACCTTCCTGTTGTCCTTTCCTATCCTAGGAATCCCTTTCCCAGTGGAGTTTAGTCCCATATCGAGGGTGACCCAYTGTTGAGCGTGAGGAGCAGTGTGGTCTAAGTCTGGGAGGTTTGTGGAAGGTCCGCACGCAGTTAAGTGGTCATTTATTGAAAGATAAGTGCCAAATMTCTGTTAATTGTATGTTGTGTAATTATACATAGTTTATAACTTGATGAGTARGGCCTAGATATATCAATTGTGTTGTGTGTGTAGGMTTACTGTTATTTCTGCATTAATATATGTATGGTTATAATATGTCGTGTGTATAGATATATTATCGGTATTTTTTAATGATTTTTTCTGCATGAATAAGTGGCATGAACAAAACATTGTAATTGTTAATTTTGTTAGATATGCATGCATACAAATTCACAAAATGGTATCAAAACTAAGTGAAACGTTCAAGAAGTGGCATTTCCTGACCTGGTGGATGGTCAGGGATGTTACAACTGTCAACCAGTGGAGTCTCCCCACCATCCTCAAGTTTTACTCCGAATAGGAAAGGAGTCGGAGCAGACTTGCAGTCTGTCATGTGAAATCTCTCAAGGAGACCTCGTGCATACTTGGCTTGAGATATTTTGATTCATGATGCATCCTGACTGATCTCAAGTCCAAGTAAAAATTGTAGCGGACCCATGTCCATCATGAAAAAACATGTCATGTAGAATCCTCTTGACTGCAGAAATCGTTGAAGTCAAGCAACTGGTTATCAACAAATCATCTACATACAGAACCATGATTAGAAGTGAATCAGTCATCCTGAACATGTAGACATTCGGGCCTGATTTAAAATGTACAAAGTTATATTACAATAGGTAGGAGTCCATCTTGGCATACCATGCCCTCGGAGCCTTCTTGAAGAAATAAAGATACTTCTTCATTCGAAAGACCAAAGAAGAGTCCTGCATAAATCCCTGGGGATGCTCCATATAGATCTCCTCAAAGAGATCACCATGAATATATTCATTCTTCACATCCATCTGATGGACTTCCCATCCCTTGGCTGCTACAATGGCAAGTGCTAATCGTATGGAATCCATATTCTCTACTGGAGCGAAGGTCTCATCATAGTCAATTCCATGCACCTCATGAAAGCCTTTGGCAACAAACCTAGATTTGTATCTACTAATATTTCCATCCGTTGCGCTCTTGGTCCTATAGACCCATCTGCATCTGACAAGTTTCCTCCCAGAAGGAAGGGGAACTATATCCCAAGTCTGGTTCTCGAGGAGGGATTTATACTCCTTCTGCATCGTAGATTCCCAAAAGGGATTTCCAGCAGCCTCACCATAAGATTGTGGATCTAAAGAATGAACCAAGAAAAGATTCTTGGAGGGAAATGGTTCAGTGGTAGTGAGTGAAATAGGAGGCTCCTCGAAATCAGATCGATTCCTCCTAGTATCAACTAGATCACCAACGCGATCCTTTTCATCCTAAAGTGTAGTTTGTGCCCACTTGGACCTCTTATCTCGCTCTGCAACTACATCTGGATGCTCTAACTCTGCATCTGACTATACTAACTCTGAATATGAATCATCTGAGTCCTATGAATTAGAAATCTCATCTGAATAATATTCGACATGTGCATGTTCATCATCTTGGATAGGTGGAAGAATGAAGGTGTCTGCATGTGGTTGCTAAGGTACATGCAAGACACTTTCCTCGAATTGGATACTATGCTCAATGATGAGTCGGTCTAAGGAGAGATCAATAAGCCTATATCCCTTCACATTGTCGAGGTATCCAACAAAAATACACTCAGTGATCTGTGGATCAAGTGCCTTCCTCTTTTCAGAGGGAATCTGAGCCCATGCATGTGAACCGAAAATGTGAAAGTGGGTCACTTCCGGTTTGAGGCCGCTCTAAGCCTCATAGGGGGTCTTACCCTTGAAAAATATATGGGGAGATATGTTTTGGATGTATGTTGCACAATTAAGTGCTTCATCCCATAGTCTCTATGGTAGCAAATTTTCATGCTGCATGCAAGATGCCATCTCCTTTAGAGATCTATTTTTTCGCTCAACAACTTTGTTTTGTTGCGGAGTATAGGGAATTGTATGCTACAACTGAATCTCTGCCTCATGGAAAATATCATGGATCTCATGATTGACATAATCTCCCCCATTATTAGTTTGGAGTACTTTGATATTATTTTTGGATTGTGTCTCAACCAAGGCTTTGAAATCTTTGAGGTGTTGAAAGACCTCGGATTTTTTCCTGAGAAAGTAGATCCATGTAAAACGTGAGAAATCATAAAAAAAAATGAGAACAAACCTAGATTTGTTGATGGATGGATGTGGAAAAGGACCCATAAGGTCACTATGGATCATATCTAAAGGTGTGGAGGCTCTTTGAGACTTTCCTTTGTTGAATTTATCTTGAGGGTGTTTTCCGAGAACACATCTCTCACATACTCCCTTGGAGAAAAGGATGTCTGGTAGACCATCAACCAATAGTTTCTTGCTAAGTTTTTGCATGTATCTAAAATTAAAATGTCCAAACCTTTCATTCTATATCCTACGACTTTCATCAGCATGAGTAAGAAGTAAATCAGAATCAGGTTCAATGAATTCAAAAAATGTATACAATCTAGACTGATGATTTACCTGACAGGTAGAAACCCTGGAGTTGGTTTGCATGTCGTATATGTCCATGAAATTTGGTGTGAATATGAATTTATTTCCAGTGTTGTAATTATTCATCTGATACATGAAGAGAAGGTTGAAGGAAATCTTGGGAACGTCCAACACATTCTCGAAGCTTTCGTTGGTGAGTTCCATCCTTCTTTGTCGGTGACCTTGACAGAAGAGTTGTCCCCCATCAAAATAGGAGGACCTTTGAATGCATCCAATGAAGATTATACTTATTTTCATGCAACCATGTGGTGTGATGCTCCTTAATCTACGATCTAAGCATCAGGAGAGGAGTTGATGGAAATCAAGTCTTGGCTATAATTTGCTTTCTTGGGATTCATATCTCCTGGCTTCTTCTTCTTGGATCCCTCGGGGATGCGATCTCCAAGGTTTTTTTTCTGAAGTATTTGATACATTATATCTATTTTATTTTTCATGCATGCGGATTCTAGATGGAATCCTTTTTGACAGTACGAGCATTTCTCCCCTTTACTTCCATTTTTCCCTTTGGATTCAGAGGCATCAGTGAAGGGTTTTCTATACCCTTCCTTCTTCGGATGTGCATGAGATTTTTGTTTATTCTTATCTTTAAATTTTTTATATTTTTGGCTGCCATATTTCATAGTGAGTGAATGCGCCCTTGGGCCTTTGATTATGCTCGTGTTGATGAGTTTGGTTTGCTCTTGTGTCAGGGATTCGATAAAGTCCTCAAGAGAAGGCATATTCTAGGTGGCTCCAAAGGAAAATCTGACGTAATGGAATGTGGATATGAATACAGAGAATTCATGACCAATATTGGAGAGAATGGTGAGAACCATTTGTTTCTCCTCCTTTGATTTATCAACCCCGTAAGCTTTGAGTTGTGACAATAAATCCTTGAATTTTGTAAAGAAATATTGGATATTATCGAAGATTTTTGGATCTAATGTGAGCAGTTCCACCTCCAGCATGTGTCCCCTCATCTCATCATGTTTTCCAAATATCCCTTCCAAGTTGGTCCAGGATTCATTGGGAGTCTTACAGGAAGATATGTGAAAAAGGAGATCGAGAGAAATAAGACTGCAAATTTCTCTAAGTGCCTCATCCATGCGATTTAAGTACTTGGATTTTTCTATGGATGATGTCGGTTCTGTATATATATTCAAGGTTAACCTGTACAATCCTTTGGTTCAGATATGTATGGCTATTTTCTCCTTCCATGCAAAATAGCTGTAAGGTGTAAGAATGAATTATTTTTGGAAATCCATCTTTCCGTTGTCTTCAATCTTTTGTACCTGCAAAAAAATTTGGTGTAGCTTTTGCTTAGTAGTTCGTTGGCTCTGATACCATGTAAATGTGTTGAAAATGCACAAAATATATCTATATAAACAATAATAAACACATTTGTAGAGAGAATTTGAGAAAGAAGAAGGAGAGAAAGAATATAAGAATTCTCATTAACCGTTTTGAATAATGAATAATTTACACATGATATACTATGTATAACTCAATGAGTGTGAACTGGTTGAGAACCAATGTGCCATAGTGGTGGTCTAGAGTGATATAGACACACACCAGCAGTTATGGGATTGAACTAACACCTAGTCTAGTCTCTCAGGTAGTTATGGGAGTGAATTTCCACCTAGTTGAGTTAACTAGTCAACTAGTCTTCAGTTAACTGACTGAACAGAGAGTAGTGAGGAGTAGATCAAGGAATCAAGGGTAATGTGCCAGTATGGTGATGATCCTGAGGAAAGTGCGCATTATCATGCTGATGATCCCAATTTTTCATGGTGACAAAACCAATGCAGCATCTAAACTCAACTCAACTAGTCAAACTGAAGTGTCAATTGAAAGAGGATATTCTACAGGTGGAATATTATCCCATAAAATATAGGAGACTGGATAATGACTAAATATGAATAATAAACAAGGAAAAACCTTAGGAAAAATAAATCCTAGGTGTGTGTGAAGTAACTCCAACCACCAAAGTAGAAAACAACTACTATCTGGAGTCAGACAGCCTATTCCATTGGAACACATCCACCATAGTATCACAAAGCTAGTATCCAGAGACACACAGTCTCTGTCAGTGGTACAAAACACATCCACCATAGTATCATAAAGTTATTACCCAGAGACATACACCGGGCTGCTGGTACAAAACTACTGAATTAGTACACAGGTATTTTTTGGATTCACACAGTCTCTGCCAAATTATTACGACTATGTGTGTGATTTTTCTTCTCTCATCAAGTTTATTAGTGCATTACCCCCTCAGTCAACTCATGTGATTGTTCTAGGGAACCCTTGGCCAAAGGTGTTAGCCAGAATGAGAAGAAACAACACACCTCCCTCAACAAGGGTGGATATTGCACAAAAATCCAAGCTTGTCCCCCTCAAGTACTCATACTTCACTCTTTGACAAGGGCTTGGTGAGGGATGTTCCGCTATTCCGTCCATCGATATGTACTGGAGCTCCACAAATCCTATATGCACCATGTCCCAGATGTAATGATATTCGATCTCTATATGCTTAGACATGTCATGGAATACAAGGTTCCCATTTTAAGCTTCACATAAATTTGATTGTCACAATGTATCAAAGTTGGCTCCACCTCTAGATCAAATATCCCAAATGGCAACTCGAAGCCACACATTTCTTCTCATCTACTTACACGCTTTGTTATGCATATACTGATTTTGATATAATAATGCCATTGATGTCTTATTCCTACTCAACCATGATATCATGCCTAATTCCAAACTTAAACAACATCCGAAAGTACTGGATCCACTCCCCTACTCCAAAAATTTGTGGTATATCCCCGCAGCCTCACATCTCAACCTCGACATATCTCAATCCATATCCAACCATACCATGAAGGTAATTCCTGTACATAAGCTTTTGTTTCCATCCATAATGTACCTATCTAAGCCAAATCCATGTATTGACTCTGGTGTTCATCGCAGCATATGTCTAGTCCTGGTGTTGTCTGGTACATCGAGGATCCAATCAATTGTTTTTACATCGTGGATCCACCAAATCTAAATATTTGTCACTCAAGAGATTAATATTTATCATCATGGATGTGGTCACTGCATCTATAGTCCATCATCTTGATTCTCTGTAGAATATCACCATTATATTTTCCTTGGCTAAGTAAAATCTCATCTGATATCTACCACTTCCAATCCCAAAAAGTAATGCATCAGACCTAGATCCTTCATCTCGAACTCTGAAGAGAGCTCCCTTTTGCACCCAACTATGAGCTTCTCATATCCTGTCAAAAATATGTCATCCACATATAGGATCAATGGGAAACCATAAAAAATCTCATCAAATAACTATATGATCTAGAATATCATGTCATGGGTGCCTATTTGGGACTGTACAAAGCCTTCTTCAATCTACATACATGAGACTCCTTCTCATGTGTTTTTTTTTTGCTCTATGTACACTTATTCTAGATACTGGAGCAAGTGTCTTATCATAATATTCTCCCTATTGTTGGGAGAATCCTTAGGCCACAAATCAATATTTGTACATCTCTATGTTGATATCTGCAACATGCTTGATCTTGTAGATCAATCTTGGAATTCACTACTGACTTCCCTTCTAGTCTTGGAACCACTTCTCATGCATCATTCTTCATTATGGAATGATACTCCTCCATCATGATATCCTTCCATTCTTGTTTCTCAACAATTTCTTCAATGGTGGAAGGGTATGAATCAATGATATTTCTCATCAATGACATATAGATGGAAAACATGTGTGGTTTCTGGAACTGAGGAAAAATATATATCCCAATCCTTCTGATTGGCTTCCTCCTCCGTCACTAAAACAAGTTCTATCAAGACAAGGGAATCCTCCCAGGAGATCTCACATCTCCTAGAATCCTCTGAAGATTCAATATAGCCTCCTCAACTCATGGCACCTGTTTGTTAGTCCTGGAAGACATATCTCTCTCCTATATGAATATGAGAAGGAATACTTTATGAATGAAAGTCTCTAAACCACTGACTCTCTCTGAGATCAGTCTCACTTTGAACCAACATGCTCCCTCTGAATCTTGACTCCATATGAGTCTATACGATCTCCAAAACCACTTGCTTCCCCTACATCTATTGACTTATTTTGAAGTATGATCTCCTATGGATTGTACTGGGAGGTTTCTCCTCTCTACTGGATCCTAAGGGTTTACTCCCTCTAAAATATAGCTCCTTCTGAGCTGATACTTGGTGGGGCCGCCCACCTCACCACTGGTGGAGTCATCTTCTTCTCTTCATAGTATGGTTTATTAATGTCATTTATATGTATGAGAACATGCTTGTTTACTGCATCATTTATAGGTAGGCCCTTCTGGCACTACTGACTCTTCTTGATGATATGAAGAGGGGTTAGATTAACTATACGGTCATATTTGGAGATTTTTCTCCTCACAGTCAATTTCCATAAGATATACTCTTCTTTATATTCTACTTCACACGGGTTTGTATGTTCATGTACACAATTCTATATCTCGATTAGAGACTGCAAAAATAGTTTCCTCCTACAATCGTCATCATAGCTCCTTCTCAGAGCTATCACCTATAACCTACCTGGAACAAGAGACAAGAAAAAAAATTCATGGTAACCTCCATGGAATTGTTAGTAATCAAGAACATCTCCTACAAGAGATCAATTTCATCTTGCAGACAAGTATATCATTAATAATGAGCATTTTCTTAATGATAATCACACCAACAATATTCAGGTGTACCTAAACATTTGATAGAAAAAGAAAATAATAAGGTTGTAAAGACTGATATACTAGGTAAAATAATTTATTAAGCAACAACAATATAAAATATCAAACCTGATATGAAAACCTGGAGTCTAGTGTTGTTGTCCTTGAAATATCCCAAATCCGATGGATCTCGATATTTGTTGTTGAACTAGTGTGTTGACTCTCGGATCTGATAGTTTGGGGGTTTTTGGATGCGTTTGAGTTAATTGTTTAACATCCTTGGTGATTTTCACATGTGTGAGTCATACAAATAATGTTTAAGTAGTATATACGATGCATGTGAAATAAGGAACAAACACCATCTCAATAGTATGTATTATGCGGAAAAAGTAGGAAATACACTGATGTAATGAAAGAAGATAAATAATCATCATCTAGATCTCATGGATCGTCACTGGAATACAATGCAACTAATACAAAATACCGTTGATCAAAATATGTGTATAGATCTTCACATGCACAGATAGTTTGACAATATGCAGTTCCAGAAACTCACAACAATTGTTGCAAATGTTGAATAAACTTTCCCTAATGGCTATACTCAATTGAATCACCTGAAAAATGTCCCAAAATGAGCACCCTAGCCTCTAGGATCCTCTTGGTGAATATCAGACTAAATATCTATGCCCTGAAGCTCTATATGAACCCCAGATGACATCCCCTATGGGATTGTGCACCTCCTAGGCTCTAGGAGTGCGCCTTAGTGATTCCATTGTCAGAATATGATGAATGGTGGCTCAAAAGAAGTTCCCTAGTATCCTCTCAACTAGGTTGGAAGGAATCAATGAGATAATCCCTGGTCTCGTGCAGCTACACAAAACCCTCTCTAACCCTTGCACTATCACCGGCTGCACTGCACAATCTCTGTAATGGATCTGAATACTCCTAAACTGGCACTGTGAAATAAATGAATGGTATCTATGATAGGCTAGGGTGTTTCTTGCAACACTGAAACCGATCTGGGTGGTGGTTTCCTCCAAAAATCCAAAAAAAATCAAAGAGGTTGACTTCCTCCTTTGGAAATTGTTCTCAACATCAAATCATAACATAATGAGGAATTAGATTGAACCTTTTATATCTTCCATGGTCTAATTCTTCATTCACATCACTTAAGCTAGGAGCGTTTCCTCCTAATTTGAGTGATTAATTAATTAAGTCCCCCCTCAACACCTTTTTCTTCTATTTCTTCGTTGACTTAGGCTTACGTGACTTTTCCTATGATTTTTTGCTTAACTCATCGCTTAGCCATCTATTCACCCTTATTTCTCCCCTTTTCCCCTGATTTTTATTGACTATACGGGAACAAATAGACTACTAATTCACTCCCTGCTGGCCTATTCTTGGGAATGGGACATCACAATCCTCCCTTCCCGAGATTGTTTATCCTCAATCAACATCAATCATGGGTGCTGCAATATATGCTCTCCCTCCCATGTATCGTCCTCCACTGTAAGTCCCCTCCATATGACCAAGCACTCTCTGATAACCTTGCTCCTCAATTTGCATTATATACTCTCTAGCACCTCCTATGGTACTAGCTCCAACTGACCCTCCTCAACCAAGCATTGCAACTCCTCTAAAATGATAAGTTTTTGTCCCACTGTCTTTGTAAGGAAAGAAACGTGAAATACGTTGTGGATCTTGTTACCCTCCAAAAATTCTATCTCATATGCCACCTCACCTACCTTCGTGATGATTTTGTACGGTCCATAGAATCTAGGCTTTAGCTTCTCTACCCCTCTTATTTTTAAGGAACATTGTATGTGCGACTGTAATCGCAGGAAAACCAAGTCCCCTACCTCGAAACTATGCTCTATCATATGCCTTTTCAAATAGATCTTTTGTTGGTTCTAAGTTGCCTATAAGTTCTTCTTTACCACCCATAGAATCCTCTGACTCTCCTCAACCCAGTCTTTGGCTCCTGAGACTCTGTTATCCCCAATTATCATCTCCATAAAAGAGGGTGCATCGTATCAATACAATTCTCTAAATGGTGACATCATGATAGACATGTGGTAAGTTGTGTTGTAACAATACTCACCCATGTGCAAGCATCTCACCCATGTGTGCTTCCACCCCCCAAATAATTTCTTAGATTCCCCTCCCATTTGTTGACAATATTTGTATGTTCATATGTCTATGGGTGGTAGCTAGTACTCATGGCTAACTTTGTTCCCACCAACCAAAATATCTCCTTCCAAAATGTGTTGATGAAGCATCCATCTCTGTCACTGACTATATGTTGGGGTAAACCATGCAACTGGAAAACCTCTCTGAAAAATAGCTTCACTACATGCATGGCCTTGTAGTCCATGGGTATGGAAATAAGTGTGCAAATTTTGTCATCCTGTAGAACACTACAAATATACAGTCCTTTCCCTACACTCAAGGAAGTCATGTAATGAACTCCATCGAAATGATCTCCCATTTCTGATCCAAATGGGTAGAGGTCGAAGTAACCCCGTGGGGTATGTCTAATCAGGCTTGATATGTTGACAAATAGTGCACTCGCGGATGTGTTTCAGTACATAATCCTTGAGACCCTTCCATGAGAATCTCTCCCTGGTCTTCCTATAAGTTTTCAAGTATCCCTGATGCCCAGCTGTAGGTGAATCATGACACACCTTCAAAATATTCCCTTTCAAGGTAGATTTTGGAACCAAATAGATCTGGTCCTTGTATAAAATGACATCATCTAGCACCCGGTATCTATCATAAACTACCTATCCATCCAATACCTCGCAAGAAAATTATTTTTTAGAGTACTCCACCAAAAAATGTGCCTTCTAGTTCGTGCAAACATCCATAATCGAACACCTTGTTGGCCTCCTCGACAAGGAATCTTCTACGATGTTCCTTTTTCCTTTAACATGCTCAATGTCAAATTCAAAGGCTTGGATCTTTTAAACCCACTTTTGTTGTCTCTTGATGAGGTATTTCTGATCCAAAAAATACTTGATATTGTTGTGATCAGTCTTCACTACAAATATTCTACCCACCATATATTGTCTGAATTTGGTTAAGGCATGCATGATTTTCATCATTTCCTTGTCCTAAATTGAGTATAGCCTCTCTGAATCATTGAGATTCCTTCTCTCAAACACAATGGGATGGCCTCTCTACATCAAAATTGCTCCAATCCCCACCCCTGATGCATTGCACTCCAAGACAAACGGTCTAGAGAAATCCAGAAGGAATAGAACAGGGCATGTGATCATAACCCCTTTCATTTTCTCAAATGTATGTTGTGACTTGTTCTTCCAATGAAAATAACCCTTCTTGGTTAGATATGTGAGTGGTGATCCCAACTGTGAAAAGCCTCTGAAAAACCACCTATAGTAATTGCATAACCCAAAGAATTGCTTCAACTCCATGAGGTTCTTGGGTGTCATCCAATCCACAATGGCCCTAATCTTCTCCTGATGAACCTGTACTCCCTACTCATTGATGATATTCCCCAAGTACATTATTTATCTCATCCCAAACTCACAATTGGACTCCTTGACATATAATGACTGTGTGTGCATAATTCCCAAGACCTCCTACAAATGTGCCAAAT
>SNQJ01S0175472.1:0-20098 GCA_010110895.2 Picea sitchensis | reverse complement strand
TTGCTTGATTGATTTTAGTGAGTTCATATCAGGCTGGTAGTCTTGTGATTCTCGATACACTGACTGGTTGTTCTGTCTTTTCTTTCTCTCTTGGAATCTTCATGTTCTTCCTCATGTTTCTCTTTATCTCTCAAGTTCATGAAGTTTTCTATAGATTCCATGCTCTGAAGATTCCAAATTATTTCTTTCATCATAGGATCATGGATGTGTATGGACAACCAAGGATTACTTTAAGGCTTCTTTTCTAAGAAGACTTCTTCTAAAGTAACGCTGAACACATGCTTCTTTTCATGGTTGCTACCATGGATAGATACTTCATCATCTTTAATGGATCATATAATTTAGGATTATCTCCCTCCTAATCCTTGATTCATGCATGAATTCATGTTCTTATTTTGATAATATAATCAACTCCCTCCATCTAGGAGAGTCCACGCTTCCGTTTTTATCCTTATTGCCTTCTGCAAAGTATCACAAATCTTTTTCCAATTTCCTCTTGATTGTTGACTTTTTTCTGTCTTTACTTCCTCTAGGTTACTTCAAGATTGATTATGATAATCACTTCCACATGAATTGTTACCATGGGTTGTTTATGTACTTCATCCTTTCATGTGTATTGTCTGACTTGTAGAAATCCTTATCTTGTTTTTCTTCCATAAGTATAGTTTCTCTTTGAACATATTATCTTCTAAGAAATAGATATGCAAGATATGTACATAAAACATGGTATGTACAAGAACTATGAAGAGTATTGTTACCTTGTCTTAGAAGAAGAAGTATTTTCCATCCTGCTTAGTCTTCTTTGTAGGTTCCCTTTCTTTGAAAACTGATGCTTCGTGTGTCTCCTTCCTTTTCTTTAGCTCAGGACAATGATTCTTTTAGTGACCATACTTTCAACAGTTGAAGCATTGTATTTCTGACATATCTTTCTCTTGATTTGGCTTGTTCCTTGAACCAAACTTCCTTTTGTTCTTGAAATTATTGAATCTTGTTGTGAAGGCTTGATCATCGTACTTCTTTTGGGGTTTCTATTTTGCACTGATCCTTGATTCTTCTTGAGCACAACAAGTCCAAAGTTATTCAAATGTAGGATACTCCTTCCTTGTGTTCATGCTTTCAGAAAATGCATCCCATGTCTTGGGAATACCATTGAGTACTATGTTTACCAATTCCTTCTCTGAAATGATCTCTTCAATGGCTTGTAGTTGATCTCTTAACTGAGAGATTCTTACAAAGTATGATGTTATGTTGTCATCATCATTCATCTTCATGTCACAGAGCTCATTCTTCAAACTCATTACTTGTCCAATGTTTCTAACTGAGAAGAGGTTTGTTAGGGCATCATACATCTTCTTAGATGCGTCAAGATGGGAGATGTAGGGTATCAAGTGGTATTTTATAGAGTCCAATATAATACTCATGGCATTGATGTCACCATCTTTGAACTTCTCCATGACTGCAATGTTCTACGATTCCTTCTCTTTTCCT
This sequence comes from Picea sitchensis, assembly GCA_010110895.2. Classification (NCBI taxonomy): domain Eukaryota; kingdom Viridiplantae; phylum Streptophyta; class Pinopsida; order Pinales; family Pinaceae; genus Picea; species Picea sitchensis. Next base: position 18,610 of record SNQJ01S0175472.1, on the reverse strand, counting down.
TCTTCAAACTCTGGTTCCACGATCTTTCCTTTCACGATATCTAACACTTTATTCTTGGCAAGGATGAGGTCAATAATTATCTTCCACGCTATGAAGTTAGAGGTTCCATATAAATTGTTTTCTAACTTCATAGAGTAAGTCATGGCTGCTTTGACTTAGTCAACCCTAGATTTGACAAAAAACTCAAACTTGACGTCTTGGCTTGCTGAGAGTACCAGGAGATGCGCTAGGCTAGGGTGCACTGGTCTATATGAAAATTAGGTCAATCCCTTCACTTAAGGTTCCTCAACGAGAGGGTTAGGGTTTTTTCAACTACACCTGCTAGTAACCCCAATGACAATGCTTTGGTGACCGCTCCTGCTAGAAACCCTAGTGATAGTTCTTCAATGAGCTTAATATCCTTATGGCTATGCTCCCTTCCAGTGGTTAGACTGAATGAAGGAGGTGTGGGCCTATAACATGTTAGAATATGATGGATGTGCTCATTTTACCATAGACAATATCACTATTTTCTCCCAACCATAGGCCGAAGCCACCCTCCGAGCACCTTAACCTTGACAGAGAATCACTCTGGAAGAAAACCCTAAGCTAGATAGACAAACAAAGGGTAGCGCACATTTCTCCAAGGATAGCGCACCAAACAAGAGCTGATCAAATATTCCAAACCATAACCGAGATATAGTCCAAGCCAAAATGTAATCTGCTAGCTGCAGCAACTGCAACGACAACTTCTCCTCCAAACTTGTGCACAAACTAACTAACTGCAGTGCACACAAGTGAGCTCTACAGTTCTGAGAATGTCTGCCAGAATGAAGACTTGCCTCCTGTATTTATACTAATTCTGGATAACTACCTAGGCCGACTTCTCATTCTGGGTGCCTACTTACTTAGTATATAATATTTCTTCTAGCCGACTTCTTATCTTGGAGGCTAATAACCTAATACAAATTATCCTCTTGAGCCGATTTGTCTTCTAGGGTTATTATCCAACTCATTAGGGTTTCTTCTTGCTTACTAGAATATTCTATTCTCGTTAGGTTTATACATGGAGGTAAATACCTCCCACAACTACCATAATATCAACATGGAGTTCCATCCTTCTACAAGGATACAATTTAGTTTGATGAGCCCACGAATTTGGAAGGATACATAAGAAAAGATAAGTATTTGTATGAATAGAACAAAGGAAGGCCATCTTTCCAAAAGGATCGGGATGATAAGAAGAAAGAAAAGATGGATCATAGGAAGAAAGGATTCAAGCTTCCTTTCATCAAGAACAAGTCTCAAGCATATAAGCAAGGGAAGCTAGCATAAGGTGAATGGAAAATGATAGATTCCTTGGGGAAAAATCCAAGAAAACATCCCATAAAGTGTTGGGGATGTGAGGAAGACCACATGTATAAATATTTTCCTCATTGAGGAAATAGGATGAGGACTATTATAACATAAAGAAGGAGGATACAATGGAGGATGTGGGCAGGAGCATGCCAAGGATTTATGCAACCTTGTACAATGGACAAGAAAACTATCTATCCCACATGATTGCGGTAGAAAGTAAGATTGATAATCATCCCAAAGATATTTTGATTGATTCTGGAGCTATTTATAGCTATATAGATCCAAATCTAGTTGAAAGAATTAAATTGAAGAAATGAAAGCATGAAAAGTCTTGGTTAGTTCAACTAGCTACTAGAACCAATAGAAGAATTAATGAGCTTGTTAAAGATTTACCAGTAAACATGAGTGGAGTCAACACTAAGGCATATTTGAACATCATACCACTTGGGTCCTATGACTGCTTGATTGATATGGATTGGCTAGAAAAACATCGTGTTGTATTAGATTGTTACAACAAGACTTTCACATGTTTGAAGAAGGAAATTCAAGGACAATTCAAGGTATTCCAAGGGCTATATTTGTTAGAGATATTTCAACATTATAGGTAAAAGAAGTTTTAGAGAAGGGTGCCAAATATGTGCAAACCATATGGAAGATCCATTGAAGGACAAGGAGACAAGTCTTGAAGATTATCCATTTTTGAAGGAATATGAAGATGTGTTTGGGGAATTTCTAGGATTTCCAAGAAAGAGAGACATTGATTTCTCTATTGAATTAATGCCTGGAGCTGCCCCAATGTCTAAAAATCCCTATAGAATGAGCACACTAGAACTGAAAGAATTACAAATGCAACTAGAATATTTGTTGAAGAAGGGGTACATACACCCAAGTGTTTATCCTTGAGGGATCTATAAATTGTCGTGGATATTCTACTGGAACAATTCGTCACAAAAAATCTAATAAATAACTGAAATATTTGTTATTAAGGTTAATTTTCCTTTATATCTTAGACTCTTGTTTATTGGTTTTATTCTTAAGAAAAAACGTATGAAATAGTTCAAATGCGAAAAATAGAGAACATAAGTAAATACACACACCATCCACAAATAAACAAAATATATGACCTGGGAAACCCAATACGGGAGAAAACCCAACTAGAAGGTGAAGCTTTTCTACTCTCCTTTCTTTGTTATAGAAATGATGCAGGTACAAAGAAAGAGGCACTCTCTATGGAGTTTCCTTTGACATGTGGCCTATATGGCTGCTACATAATCTCTCCACCTCTATTATGATAATAGAATACCACTCTCATATTTTTTTTCTCAACTATGGAACAAGATACAATGCAAAAGAGTGGAACCCCTTCTCCTCCTAGTGGACCGGTATTTAACATGGCTTGGTAGCCATCCAAGGGTATGTTTTTTACTTATTCAACCTTCAATTGTGGTAGGGTTTTGAACCTTCTAGAATATTCTTGAAATTCCTCACGTGGATAGCCCCACATGCATGAGTAATGGGGGGCTGACGTGGCATCTTCTTGTTCCATGGTGGTCAACATGATAGGTCAACTTACGTGAGGCATAACTTTTGCATATGAACTCTGATTGATGCAAGGTTTGCACCGTTGGAAATGTCTTGTAGTGTATAACATCGTCAAGGGGGTGTGCATAGATTCTGAACACCAAAAGCCCCCAAAATACCATTTAATACCTCAAAATGGATCTGGAAGGTTCTGGACCCCAATTTTCCAAACTCGGACTTGCCACTAAAATGGACCTGCAAGTTGAATCCTCCAATTTTTTCCACTACGAAAGGATCAAGATAGGTGAAAAAAATATAATGATCTAATCTGTATCTTTGGGTTGCCCCAATCATTTTTGTGAAGAAAATGGACAAAAATATGAGGTTGTTTATCGACTTCATACAATTGAACAAGGTTACAATAAAGAACAAGTATGATTTTCCAAGGATCGATGACGTTTTCGATCAATTGAAAGGAGAAAATATATTTTCCAAAATTGAATTGAGATCAGGTTATCATCAAATAAGGATCATATAAGAATATACTAGCAAGACGACCTTTCAGATAATGTATGGTCACTATGAATTTGTGGTGTTGCCTTTTGGGTTGATAGATGCACCCACTATATTTATGTGTCTGATGAATGGAGTATTCAAAGATTACCTAGAAAACTTTGTTATTGTCTTCTTGGATGCTATTATTGTATATTCCAAGATGAAAGAGGAACATGAAAAACATTTGAGAATGGTGCTTCATGTGTTGAGAGAGCACCAATTGTATGCCAAGTTGAGCAAGTGCACTTTTTATCAAAAGCAAATCCATTATTTGGGTCATATTGTTTCGAAAGATGGCATAACCGTGGATCCATAAAAGATTTAAGCAATCAAAATTTGGCCAACTCCAACAAATATTTCATAGGTAAGCTCATTTATGAGTTTAGTTGGTTACTACATGAGATATTGTAGGATTCTCCAAGATTGCACACCCAATAACATCTTTGCAAAAGAAAGGACTAAAATTTGAATGGAATACCAAGTGTGAAAAAAATATTTCTAGCACTTAAAATATTTATTAACCAGTACACCTATCTTAAAGGTTGCAGATCGATATGATAATTTTATTGTGTGCATTGATGCATGAAAGGAAGGGCTTGGTGGGGTCCTTACCCAAAATGGGCATTCAATTTGTTATGAGTCAATAAAATTGAAGGAACTTGAAATAAATTATGCTATAGATGGCTTAGAGATGGAATCCATAGTACATTCCCTAAAAATGCGGAGGCATTATCTCACGTGAAGAAAATTTGAATTAAGGATATATCATAGTGGTGTGAAATACTTGTTTGAAAAACCAACCTTAAATGCCAGACAAACTAGATGGTTGGAATTTCTCAATGAGTACAAATTAGACATCAAGAACATCAAGGGAAAAGAGAATAAAGTGGATGATGCACTTAGTAAAAAGGTGCATGAAATGCATTCTAGAACAATTTGTATGTGCAGGACATGTTTAAAAGACATAATTTTAGAAGTTGTAAAAATAGACCAACATTATGTGCAAGTTAAGGGAAGCTTACAACATAATAATGTGCAACGAAAATACAAACATTACAAGCTAGAAGAGGATGATGGAATCCTCTTGTTCATAAATAGTGTTTATGTTCCCAACTCTTAGGAATCGATAAATTTTGTTCTAAAAGAGATGCAAAATGTGTTATATGCTAGACACTCAGGATACTAGAGAACTATTACAACTGTAAGAGGCCAGTATTTTTGGCCTGGTATGAAGATAGACGTGACCGATTATTTAGTTAGATGCATGGAATGTCAGAAGGTAAAGGATAAACATAGACATCCAGTGGGATTGCTACAACCATTTCCCATTCCTTAATGGGAATGAGAAGTTGTTATTATTGATTTCATTATCAAATTTCCTAGGATGACAAGGCAACATGAATCCATCATGGTAGTGGTGGACAACATTACAAATACTTCACATTTCATTCCGATAAAAGTAACTCATAAGGAAACCAATATTGTAGAAATTTGTATGAAAAAATTGCTAGGCTACATGGTGTGCCTAAGGAAATAGTGTTGGATCGATATCCCAAGTTCACTTTCAATTTTTGGAAGGGATTGTTAAAAGGATTTGGGACCAATTTGAATTTTAGTACAACATATCACCTAGAGTCAAATGGACATATAGAGAGGATTAATCAGAGGATTGAAGATATGTTGAGAATGTATGTAATGGACAAGCCTTCTAAGTCGGAGGACTATCTCCACTTAGTTTAATTTGCTTACAAAAATGGGTATAAGGAATCATTGAAGATGAGCATGTTTGAATCCTTGTATGGCAAAAAATGTAACACGCCAGTAAGTTGGGATAACCCAAAAGATAGAGTTGTCATTGGGCCATAATTGTTAAGGGAAATGGAATAACATATGGTAAAGATCAGGCATAATTTGAAAATTGTACAAGACATGAAGAAGAGCTATGATGATAAAGGAAGAACACATAGAGAATTCAAAGTGAGAGCGCATGTGTTTTTAAATTTTAAAGCCAAGAAGAGCTCGCTGAGATTAGGAAGTTTCCAAAAATTAGCAATGAGATACTGTGGGATATTTGAAGTCCTAGAAATAATAGGCCCAATTGCATACATGATTGCATTACCTGCATCCATGAGAATTCATAATGTGCTCCATGTGTCTTTATTAAAAAAATATGTTCTTGATCCTAACCATGTGATTGATTGGACTGTGATCCAGGTGGAACACAAAGGGGACTTTTGGGTGAAGCCAATGCACATCCTGATTCAGATTTTATGAGCAGAACAAAATGAACATAGATTATTATTATTAAAACAGATACACAAGGAACAATAACAATGATACAATAAAACTGGCTTCTATTCAATAAAGAAATACACTGAAACTGTAAAATGCAGATTGAAAACAAGCTTTCTAGAATGGTGGCAGCTTATCTCTGAGAATATTTGTGACGACTACACTCATTCACAAGAAGATGAGTACAATGAGGCTCTGAAATAATTTTTACAATAAACATGAATTCCAAAACCATATACATCGAAAAACCTAACCCTAGGAGATGAAGTGCTGAAATTCATGTGGGCCCCGTTGGGGTAAGTTAGTTCATCAACTTCTCAGGGTCGTAACTTTTGCATACGATCTTCGTTTTAGGCGCACGATATCCCGTTGGAAAGGTCTATGTGAGGAATACACATTATGATGTCAAAGTATGACCAAATCTATATTTTGACTATGGTGAGCCCTAAAAACGATATTTAGGGCCTCAAAACGAACTCGGAAGTTCAAGACCCAAAAACTAAGAAAAAACTGCCAAACTGAAACACTGCCAAGATGAGCCAGTTGGAATAGGTGGGTGGCCACCGATATACACCTGGATAAATCCTCCCCCCTTAGGAAGAAATGGAATCCATTGCATTGAGTTCCCCTATCATATGAGGAAATTTCTGCTGAATTTGGCCCTGAATGAGCCACATGCCTTGGTGCAGGAGCTTCCATACTTTGACAAACTGATAAAATTGGATCCTCTGTTGGCGATTTCCCTTGACCCGTGTGTCCATGATCTAATGAGTGGATTCATGTTCCATTCATTCATGGTTGATCTTTGTTGTTTTCAAGTGTTCTGCTATCTTTGAGGTGTACAATAATGGTGGAAAATATGACCGAAGGAGATCCACATTGAACACTGGGTGAAATCGAAGGAAGGGGGGAATGTTGAGATCAAAAGAATTATCACCCACAACCTTGGTGATGGTGTAAGGTCCATAATAGAGTGGACAAAGATTTCGATGGGTCCCTATAAGGCATTCTTTTTTCAAGTGCAACCAAACTTTGTCTCCCACTTGAAAATTGTGTGGCACCCGATGTTGATCATGGCGCTGCTTGTACTTGGAATTGGACTTATGTAAAATATCATGAAAATGTTGGAAGATGTGTTGGATCCACTCAATGAACCAAGTGGATTTGTCAACTTTATTTGAGCATGGGATGAGTCTGTCGGGGTGGCTGCAAGGGGTAGTGCAACATCCATGGGACCCAATGGTTGAAATCCCAACCCCACCTGGAAGGGGATGTGGTCAGTTGAGATATGTATGGATTTGTTGTAGTTTTGTTGAACATATGGAAGAATCTCATCCCATGTGCGAGGGTGCTTGGAATTATACATGCGCAGGATATGCATGATTATCCGGTTGACGACCTCGGTTTGGCCATTCGTCTAGGGGTGGAAGGCAGTGGATTTGGTGAGCTTGGTGTCCAACAGTGAACAAATGATCGACCATAATGTGTTGAGGAACTGGATGTCCTGATCTGATATAATGGTTTATGTTATCCCAAAATGTACCCACACTCATTCAAAGAAGAGCTTCGATGTGGATTTCGTTATGATTCTCTTCTTGCAAGCGGCCATAATCACCATCTTGGAAAAGTGATAAACAACCACAAAACACAATCATTTCCTCGCTTAGTAGATGGAAGGCTCGACATGTGGTCGATTGAGATGCTTTCCCAGGGCATGTCAGGAGTAGGCAGAGGGGTGTGCATTCCTTGTTTCTTAGTGGTTGGTTTGGATATAACGCAGGCAGTGTAGCACCTGATATACTTGTTGGCATCCTGTCGAAGTTTTGGCAAGTAGAAATGTTGTTGCAACACTGCCACTGTATTTTCTATGCTGAAGTATCCTGCTACCTGACTGTAGTGGGATTCCCAAATCAACTTCACTCACTCGCTTGATGGAACATAGAGATGGCCCAGATGACACAACATCCCATAGATGGAAATTAGTGACAGCTGTGTTTGCGCCCAAGATATGGTAGGTGGTTGCGAAGTCATGATATTTCTCATAGAGGTAGGGCCATATGGAGGTCTCGTGGCCGCAAGAGTCTAGCACCGTGGTCAGTTTCGTGACTGGAGGTCGACTGAGGCAATCAACGAAGCAGTTGGTACTTCCTTTCTTATACTTGATGTTGAGGTGGAACTGCTGCAAGTAGGTGGACCACTTCTGATGGCGGTCATTCTACAATTTTCCTTGTGTCTTCATGAACTACAACGACTTATGATCGATGTGGATGACTGTCTCCTTTTTGAGAATGTAATGCTTCCACCGGTGGCAAGCCTGGACAATGGAATACATTTTTTTCTTGTAAGTAGGTTACTTACATATGACATATGATAGTGTCTCACTATGATAGGCCACAGGGTGGTCGTGCTGAGTGAGAACTGTGCCCACAACATAGTTAGAAGCATATGTCTTGATCTCAAAGGGTTGTTGCAAGTCGGGTAATGAAAGAATTGGGGTTGAGTACAAGCGTTTCTTCAAATCATCGAACACTTTTTGTTGTTCCAGGCCCCGCACAAAATTTTCTATATCACCAACCATGGTTACTTATCCGAGGGCCCAAGCAATGTGGGAGAATCCCAACACAAACCTGCGATAGAAATTGGCAAGGCCTAAGAATATCTGAAGCTCAATGAGCATGGTTGGGGCTGGCTAGTCACATATGACCTGGATCTTGGATGGATCCACATGCACACCATGCTCATCAACAATGTAGCCTAGGTACTAGACCATGTCCATGCCGAAGGATCATTTTTCCAAGTTGGAATATAGCTTGTGCTACCGCAGATTTTGCAGAACCTGTTGATTATGTTGAAAGTGTTCCACCCAAGTCTTGTTGTAGATGAGGATGTCATCTAGATAGACCACTACAAAATAATTGGTGAAAGGCCACAAGATATTGTCCATCATCCTCATGAAAATTGCTGGGGAATTTGTGAAACCAAAGGGAAAGACCAGCCATTCAAAAGACCTTCTTTTGAATTAAAGGCAGTCTTCTATACATCTATCTGCTTTATTGGGACTTGATGGTAGCCAAACTTTAGATCAATCTTACTATATTATTTGGGGGAATCGCCAGGTCCCATCTTTCTTTTGCACAAGCATGATTGGGCTTCCAAAAGGTGATGATATGGGTCAGATGTGCCCATTTTGGAGTAGTTCTTAGATCTGACGCTTTATTTCCTCATTTTATAATAGAGATCAATGATAGATTGGTCAATTGGGTAGCGGTGCGTAGGGGGTCAGATCGATGAAATGATTGACCCGACAATGTAGAGGTACCCCAGTAGGTGAGGAGAAGATGTCTTTCTATTCTTCTACGACCTTATTCACTTGATTTTGTTGCATGGAGAGGTCAGCCACGGAGGCCATGGACGTGACTGCAATATTTATCTCACTTTGAGAGCGAATCATGAAGAAGACGAACTTCCCTGTCTGAGAGATGAACTTCATGCATTGCTTGGAAAAGATCAAGGAAATGACACTAGGTGGGACTACCTCAGGTATCTTGTACCATTTCCTGTTAAAATCAATAATAACATTGTGAGGCCTAGACTGGTATAAAACATGATGTTTCCATAAATAAGGTTGTCCCACAATAACTTCACAAACTTCAAGGGGAGAAACTTCACACGATACCTCATCTTTGAAGAGCTTGATGTCGTACAACAAGAGACATTGTTGGATGATGCGAAGATCGCTTCCTTGGTGGAGCCATCCGATGGTGTATGCATGTGGTTGAAGAATTGTCGGTAAGGCCAACCGCTTGACGACCTCCACTGAGATGAGGTTCTTCTAGCTACTGTTATCAATGATGAAGTGTAGCAGGGTGCCTTTCACCCACATATATGAATGAAATAGGCACTCACCTTCCTCTAGCTCATCAGGTTCACCAAGATGGATCTTGGTGGTAGCAACGGTGGCACTGGGTTCTGCATCAATGATTTGTCTCCCCTTTTCTAGTTTTTGAATCAGAGTTGAAACCCACATATGATTTAAAGGCTTTCACCTTAGCCACCAATGATTGCTTTGAGTGGTAATCAACAATGTTATGCCAGGGGCTCTTATGGAAGTCACACCACTTCCCAATATCTTTCTTTGTCTTTCCATTGTCCTTATTTGTTTGTGGCTTAGGCTGGTTGTCCTAAGGATTTCCATATTTGATCTACCCTTTGTTCTGTGGGTTGGGCCTACCCATTCTTTTCTTCTGCTGTGGGGGGTTCCTAAACCCAAACTATCACATTTTTTGTTTAAGCTTCTACTCGATTTTGACGACATATCGATAGGCCACACCCAAGGACGAGATGTCCAGAAAATCCATTTATGCCTGGATGTATCTATGCAGACCACCACAATACTCGCGCACCAAATGTTACTCAGAATATTTGATACCTAGCTTGGTACACAAGGTATGGAAGATATTTGTGAACTCTAGCACTGCTTGGTCCCTTTCTTTCCATAGTGTGGTCCATTTTGTATACAAGTCGTCATAGCTTCCAACAAGGTAGTATTGTTCCTTAATAGAATCCCTTAGGGACTCCCAGGTAAGTGCGACTGTAAATAATGAGGCTTCCCAGGTAAGTCTCCCACCAATATTTGACATGGGTAATGACTTTGAGGAGTGCACAAGTAATATTTTCTCTATTCAAAAAGTTACGGACAAAAAGCATACCCTTATAGCAGATTCAACCATTTTTCTAGAACATTTGCGTCTATTTGAACTTCAAATATAGGAATATAAAAGTTGATTTGTACCTTGAAGAGGGCGACGCCTCCGCTTGAGGAAGATGCATCGCCTTTTGGTTGTTGTCGAAGGATTTGCACACAATTATTCATCATCTTGTTCCTCTGTTGTGCAAAGGCTTCCTCGAGCAACAATTTGAAAGGATCTACTGTCCCATCGTATTTATTTTCTCCCTCCATGGAAGGTCGCTTGGGTGTGCGATAGCTTTTTTCCTCAAGAGAAACAAGCTTGAGACCCAAATTTTTGTACCCTGAGCTCATCGGGGACATGCACTAAGAACGACAAGGAGCAGACTGCTTTGATACCACTGATACAGATTTTATGAGAAGAACTAAATGAAGACAAATTATTATTATTATTAACATAAAGACACAAGGAACAATAACAGAGATACACTAAAACTAGCTTCTATTCAATAAAGAAATATGCTGGAACTGTAAAATGCAGACTGAAAACAAACTTTCTAGAATGGTGGCGGTCTATATCTAAGAAGAGGTGTGAAGACTTCACTCATTCGCAAGAATATGAGTACAATTAGGATTTGAAAGAATTTTTACAATAAATATGAATTCCAAAACTTTAGATATCCAAAAACCTAACCCTAGGAGATGAAGCGCCAAAAGTCACGTGGGCCCCGTTGGGGTAAGTTAGTACATCAACTACTCGGGGTTGTAACTTTTGCATACGATCTCTGTTTTAGGTGCACAATATCCCATTGGAAAGGTATATTTGAGGACTACATGTTATGCCATACAAATTCAACTTTGGCAATATTTTGACTTTGGTGACCTATAAAAATGATGTTTAGGGCGTTAAAACACCCCCTAAAGTCCAGGACCCGAAAACTAGTAAAAAACTTCCAAGATGAGCCAATTAGAATAGGTGTGTGGCCACCGATATCCATATATATCACATCTTGGACCGAAAATTCAAAGTGTTCAGGAACAAATCCATTGGCCTGGGAAAGGTACAATAGACTTGCTATGGTCCTGAAGACGCCACGTGGGAGCATGAAGAGGGCATGCAGGAGGAGTACCCACAAATGTTTGCAAATTATGAAGAAGATTGAATGTGAATTTTACATAAGTGTACAAAGACTCCATTTTGGAAGTTGAATTTCCTAGAACCTCAATTTTGATACTTCATGTCTGACTGATGTTGGATCCCATTCCTTGGGTTGTGCAGGTTGAGGAAAACAAGAGTTACAGGTTGGAATTGCTGCGTGAGTCATTAAGTTGTGAAAATATCAAGTATTTTGATGTAAAAGTTTATTTATGTAAATATGTAAGATTCTATTCTGATGTGCACCGAGGACATTGCAAATTGTAGGGGGAGAGGAATGTAACATCCCCATTTTTAGTCCCTAGTTTAGTGATGTATAATGTAAATATTATGTATGGCCATGGACCAAGAAATGTAATATGTAAAATTTGTGTATCATAAATAATAAAAAATAAAATGTATCACCAACTGCAACCATACAAAGACAGAGACATGGGGGCTAAATTTCCATAAGAGAGGGGGGTGTCCAAAGCGAGGATTTTCCATGTCTATTAAACCCAAACAATCTTTCCAAATTATCTTTTCTATGAACCTTCTATTCCTTTGGAGTGTTTCCAAGCCCCAATAATTGAATACATGTAAGAGGGTTGGTGTGTGAAGTCACCTCACATAGTTATTGAGAGCATGGGATGAGTAAAAGCAAGCATTGGGGAAGTGTGAGATTCAAGTAAATCCTTTTGGGGAAGAGTGAAATTCAAGCAAGCATGGTGAGAGAAGGAAATTTGTATGGGAAAAGAGATTAGTTTTTGTATGTAGATTTTTGGACAACAAGGGAGTTCTGAGTGCTGAATATTGAAGGCAACCATAGTGGGCATGTGTAACAGTTGGTTGGAGTTGTAAACTCATGGAGAAATAGGCTATAGGTCTATGATTAATATTATGAGCAAGAAAGTGTAAAAGTGAGCAAACAAGTTTATGTTGTGATAATTCCTACGAAGCTATAGATTCTCGGAGTCCCTAGAAAAGAGATTTCCTATCCAACCTATGTTGGAGCCCTGGAGGGAAGTGGGATATCCTCAAGAACTACATGGAAAAGAAGGGGATCCCATTCCTTGGGTTGTGTGAGTTGAGGGGAAAAAGAGTTGGTGGATTGGAATGGCTATGTAAATTAATTGTTGAGAAGGGGACAATAGTTATTCTTAGGAAACATCGTCTCCTGCGGATTCAAAGCCCCAACTTGGGGGTGAATTGTTGTGGTTGGGTGGAATTTCTGCCTCTATGTTGAGTTGCATATTTTGTCAGTGTTTCATGGAAACCTTCACAGGAGACCTAGCTAAAGCATACACAAACAAAGCTTATCAAGAAAAGGAAGAGAGATACAATATGAAGAATGAGAATCAATGTATATTATAATATGTTCAATGAGTGAGTGATATTCTCTCATATAGGCAATGAAATCCTATAATAGGAATGCATGCATAATAGTGATGATCTAAAATTATAAATTCTAAAATAGAACTAATATGTTAACTCCCGTTGAACTAGTGTGCCAAAAATAGAAATTTCTCCAACACCCCCTGAATATCACTATGGAGTAAGAAATGAGTCCCAAATACTAATCCATATTAGGTACTCATGTACAATTCAACTAATGAACACTGAATAAAAACGAGGAAAGAGGGAAAACAACGTGGGAACAAACCCACCCCTCAAAAGACAATGCATCAAAAGAAGAAAAGGTAGTTGCTAGGAAACTGTGTTATTCACTGAAAAACAATCCTGCAAAGTCTGAAACTTCTGCTCAGTGAAGGTCTTGGTGAATATGTCGACATTCTGTTCAGAGGAAGGACATAACTACAAATCAATGAACATGTCATGTACTATATCTCTGATGAAATGCATGTGGACCTCAATGTGTTTGGTTCGATGTCGATGTACTAGATCTCTGCAAAATATCAGTGTACTCTGATTGTCACACCATATGATAGTCGGATAGTGAAACTGGATACCAAGCTTGGTAAGGAAGTGTCGAAGCCAAAGTTTCTAAATGACACAATTGACTACTCATATGCACTTGGCCTCTATGGAAGATAAAGAAATGGTTGATTGCTTCTTACTTGACCAACAAATTGGGCTTGACCCCAAACTAAGAGTGTACCCGAATGTGGAATTGCGATCTATGTTATCACCAACCAAATATGAATCTGTGAATCCTATGAGATCTAATGCACAACTAGCTGCATAGTGAATCCCATAACTCATGGTGCCCTGAACATATCCAAGGATGCGCTTGGAAGCCTTCCAGTGCAGATCATGGGGTTCCTACATGTATCTACAAACTTCTCCTGCCACATATGAGATATCTGGATGGGTGTGGGTGAGATACACAAGACTCCCCACCAACTTTCGATACAAAGTGTTGTCCACTAATGGTGTATCCCCTCCATCTTCAAGTATGATCCCAAATAAGAAGGGTGTAGGTGCAGACTTACAGTCTGTCATGTGGAATCTATCCAAAATATCCCTGACATACTTAGCCTGAGAAAGTTTGATGTCAGAATCATCCTGACTAATATGAAGACCAAGAAAGAAGTGTAGTGGACCCATGTCTATCATAGATAACCTGTCATGCAAAATATCTTTGACCAAAACAATGGTTGAAGCAAAGCTACCAATTTCCAAAAGATCATCAACATAGAGTACTAAAATCATCACAGAGTCAATAGTCCTCAACATGTACACATTGGAATCAGATTTACATCTAACAAAGTCATGTGAAAGCAAGTAAGAATCCATATTTTCACACCATGCTCTAGGTGCCTACTTGAGGCCATAGAGAGACTTCTTCAGTCTGCATACTAAAGATGATTTTTGAATGAATCCATGTGACTGCTCCATGTAGATCTCCTCTGAAAGGTCACCACAAAGAAAATCATTCTTCACATCCATCTGGTGAAATTTCCATCCTTTGGCTACTGCAATGGCTAGAGCCAAGCGAATGGATTCCATATTTGCTACAGGATCAAGGGTCTCATCATAATCTATCCAATGAATCTGTTGAAAACCTTTTACAACTAATATGGCCTTGTACCTACTCACCTGACCATTTGCTTCTATCTTGTTCCTATAGACCCATTTGCATTTGACAAGTTTCCTCCCTGGTGGAAGTGGAACCAGATCCCAAGTCTGATTCTCTAGGAGAGAGTCATGCTCCTCCTGCATGGATTCTTCCCATAGGGGATTTCCAACAACCTCACTGTAGGTATGTGGATCAAAAGGTTGAACCATATATAAATTCATGGGCATCGCTGGTTCAGAAGATGAAAGTACATGAGAAGGATCCACATGCTGAGATTGAGTCCTCCTCGAATCCAATGGATCCCCTGCAAGGTTTCCTGCTTCCTGAAGTGTGGATTGTGCCCACTTGGGAATTTCCTGAAGATATGAAATTGGCTCCCCATTTGGCTGTACTACCTGATCATCTGCATGTACATAATCCCATGAATATGTGTCTGACTATATAGCATCTAAGTGTGTGGAATCATCATCTCTGATGTCTGGAACTGATGGAAGCACAAGAGTCTCTGCATGTTGCACTAGAGGTTCATGCAAAGGACTCTCCTCAAATTGAACACTGCACTCAATGATGAGACGGTCTGTAGAGGGATCAATCATTATGTATCCCTTCACATCATCTGTATATCCCACAAATATGCAAGGTGTTGCTGCAGGAGCATCGCTCCACCTAAAAAAATGCTCCAGCACGCCAACACGCAGACGCACAATGGATAAAGAGAGAGGCATCAACCCTCCCATTTTTAAATTTAAAATAATACTATACGGATTGCCATGTTGTAAGGATGATAAATGCTAGACCACGCCTTTGTATAGGTAGTGGATATGCTTTCCTTGAATGGTTACCTATAGCGGTTCCATATGGGACATCCATTTATGTAATGTAGTCATAGAAGTATCGTGTCGTAACTGGGATAGCGATGGCACTAAGGTGGTGAAGAGGATAAGCTCGTGGAGCCCTATTTTGTAATGAGGAGAGAGATCTCAGGAAGGAGAGTCTTAGGAGGATTTAGGAGGTCTTAGAAGTTTTGAGAGAGAGCTTGAGAGAAATGGGACTTTGTCATAGTCCAGTTTTTGTAATCATCTGTATAGACACACAGAGATAATAGAAAAGCAGTTTTCCCTGCACATTGTTGTTCGTGTATTTTGTATTTCATGAATGAATGTTGTAGATGTATGATAATTTTCATTTACAATAGGAATATATATTTCTCTATATTTGTTTGAGTTTGAAGTATCATTTTGGGTTCTTTAGCCTGTGCAAGGAGTGCACAACAAAACGTTGGAAGTTTTGTAGCCAACGCCAGGAGTGCACATCAGAATCTCTTTGTTGAGTTCAGAAAGAACGTGCCAGGAGGGCACACCAGAGTGATCATAAACTCAAGAGGAACCTCAAGGTTACTGAATACCTTGGAGGGAAGACTGTGTAGAGGAAGGCACAGAGATACAGGACTGCTGAAGGTTCTGTAGAGCTCTGCCAGGTGGGCATTGAGAAAATGAAAATAGTGCACCAAGAAACTCTATTTTGAGTTCAGAGAGGAGAGAAGTGTCCAAGAGAAGACACTCAAAAAAAATTTGAATACTCTGTCAACTCATCAAGGAGTGATTGAGCATAAGTTTCCAAGAGGGAACTTATATCCCTTCGAGGAGAGAAAGGGACAGGGACCTTTGAGGTCCGAGAAGTTGAAGCTCAAGGAGGAACACAGAGTTGTTGAACACTTTGGAGGAATACATGTGCAAGGAGTGCACCAGGCAAAAACTCAGACGAAGTGTTGAGAGACAACCATATGAAGGCTAGTCGAAGCACAAAAAGAATGCGCAGAGTGAACTTGTTTCAAGTTCCAAATCTCAGGAGGTCGAGCGCAAAGTATGCCAAGAAGAGCACCAAAAGTCCTCTAAGGAAGAAGAGGGTTGAGTCCCTTAGAACCGAGTAAGTCTTAGAAGCTTAGGAGAGATAACATGAGGAGTGTGCAAGAGTGGACTTATTCCAAGTCCCAAATCTCAAGAAGGGTATCATTTTCAGAACACAGACGAGACCCAAGGTCACAGGTCTCGCAGAGGAATCAAAGGTCGAGGCCTTTGAACGTTGGAAATATTCCAAGTCAAGAATAAATTGAAAGCTTGTGAGGAGGAGCGTCGACAACCATTAGATCAGCTACAGAGGAGGAAATCTAGACCGTTGAATCTCACGTCTAGACACCCAGGAAGAGCGCGCAGGAGGAAACAGATCTCGGCCGTCAGATCTAGAAGTGTGTGGACCAAAAAATGTTGGATCCAGAGGAAGTGCATGGGGTTTAGTCCTTTAGAGTGCATAGGAGGAGAGCTGAATTGCAAAGTCATGAAGTCTTGAAGTCATCGATACCTTCCATCATCAAGGAGGACACGCGGCGAGAGATCAACATTTCGCTGACTCGTGACTTGGAGGATTCAAAGGTTGATTCATGAGAACTCGCGAAACGTGAAATCATGATTTGATCAGAGCCGTTAGATCCAGAGGAACGTGAACCGTCAGATTTGGGGTGTTCTGAAATATCGACATTTCAGGAGTCGGGAATGTGAAGGAGATCGTGACTTAGAGGACGCAAGTCACAAAATATCGACATCATCAGAACCGTCCATTGGGAGGGACGCGTGGTGAGAGATAAACATTTTGTTAACTCACAGGAGGGAAAAGTCAAAGGGGGAAATCGTGAGAACTCATGAAATAAAAATTCGCGATTAGATCACAACCATTGATCAAGGAGAGATCTGGATCATTGATTGTCCAGGAAGAATTTCAACATTTCGGGGATCGAGAGAACATAGGTGAACATTCTTTCGACCTCGCAATACGCAAAATCTCAATATGTGAAACCTTGACGAGATCTGAGCCATCAGATCATGGGGGAACCAGGACCGTCAGATTGGGAGCTCCAAAATATCAACATTTCGGGAGTCGGGAGAATGGAGGTGAATCGCATAAGAAATTCCCGATACACGAAATCCCGACGCGCTTGAGAGTTGGGCCTTGGTTCATGGTGAATGGTCACATGGACGGAGGCCATGGGAAGAGATAAGGAACGTTAATCTATTTTCAGAGTTCGAGAGTCGGGGAGTGAGGGTTGGCTCACTCACAAAGTCCCGACACGCGAAATCGCAATGCGCCTTTTATGTAGGCAAGCGGTCACATCCTGTGGTCGTGTGGAGGTGAGGCTCGCGCTTGGTGCTTGTTCGTATAGGGAGAGTTTCATAAAAGGACCTGTGGATTTGTTCATAATATTCTAGCAAGGAATCGAAGAGCTGATTCAACTCGATAGATTGAAGAACGATCCTTGATCGGGAGGTCAACAGACCCTGTCGAGGCAAAGGCAGGGGGTCTGCATCAGGTGTTCTCTATGGATCTAAGGATTTCCTCTTTTCAGAAGGAATATGGGCCAATGCTCTAGATCCAAATATGAGAAAGTGTGTTAGATCTAGTTTGTCACATGTCCAAGCCTCAAAAGGTGTCCTATCCCCAACAAATCTGTGAGGTGCTATGTTTTGTATGTAAGAAACACAGTTAAGTGCCTCAACCCAAATATTGGAAGGAAGTGAGCTTGCATGCAACATGCAACTGGTCATCTCCTTGAGAGACCTGTTCTTCCTTTCAACAACTCCATTGTGTTGTGGAGTGTATGGAGTTGTGTGCTGCAACTGGATACCAGCTTCACGAAAAAGATTATGAACATCTTTGTTGATATACTCCCCCCCCATTGTCTGTATGGAGGATCTTGTTTTTCTTCCCAGTTTGTGTCTCTACTAGAGCTTTGAAGTCTTTGAGATGCTCAAAAACTTCAGATTTTTGTCTGAGAAAATAAACCCAAGTATAGCGTGAGTAATCATCAATAAATGTAAGAACATACCTTTATTTGCTAATGGACGGATGTGGAAATGGACCCATGAGATCACTGTGAACAAGATCCAAGGAAGAGGAGGCTCTCCTTGCCTTCACCTTTTTAAACTTCTCTTAAGGATGCTTTCCAAGAATCCATCCTTCACAAACCCCTTCGGAAAAGTGAATGTCTAGC
>SNQJ01S0175471.1:8315-28414 GCA_010110895.2 Picea sitchensis | reverse complement strand
ATTTCCCATATAATTATTTATATTTTGTATTTCACAGTCAAGGAACAATACATTTTCGATTGGGGGAAGCTAATTTCCATTGAGATCTGTTCCTAGTTGTCACGATTCAAAGAATCAAATAAATTTTATATGTCATCCTACTTGATTTTTACAATTGTGTATTGATGCCCGTTTCCAAAACTTTATCTTTCCAATAAAATAAACAATGGATTTGACCCATTAACCTTCTGGCACGAGGCCCTGTGGAGGCACAAGGCCTCCCATTGTTTTTATGAAGTTTTTAATGGCTTTGTCTCCGTTTTCAAAGATTTACTATTAGGCAAGGATTCTTCGCAGATGTCTGGCCAGGCAACCAAGTTTTTGAACAGGAAGGGCACACTTGAGCAAGAGGAAAATCACAGCCTCCTCATGGTCTTTGGCTCTAAGGAAAATCTTGCCTTCCTTCCATGCCACATCACGGACAAGATGTATGTTGTAGAAATAACAAGGCAATACAACCACTGGTTTCATTTTTTCCATGACAAGAAAAAAAAACAGATCATTCCTCTGCCCTGGAAAATCAGAGACTTTGTGTGCAAAAAAATCAACAAGATTGACGAGTTTGTTGCCCATTTCAAGAAATTGAACCTAACGTACGCTGAAAAGATAAAAGGGTTCGACCCTAATGGCATATTTCGAGAACATTTACTAGGTGTTGGCTTTAACACCTCTTTTATCCATAGACACCTGACCCAAGACAGGGACAGTGTCGACAACAATCCTGCTTCTACCGATTGCGACACACAGACATTGCAAAGCGCGACTGAATTGTACAGACAACATGGAAAAGTGTCTGGTGAGAAGAGTACCCAATCCCCCGCTACCACTCCCAAAAGCACGACATCACGGAGAATTGCTTCGACGATCCACCCCAGTAAGAAAGAAACCCAAAAATCTTCAAATGGAGGAGGATATAAGAACCCTCCTCGCATAAATATTGATAGTTCTCACAAAATTCCACTGACGAAGAAGAGAAAAAACAATGCAGGGCAGGTGGAGGAACCCAAAATTGAATGTGGAAAACTACAACTTGAAATTGAAGCTGAGCACATGTAGAAAATTGGGTCATCCGCGGTGGAAATATCTGAGACCGAAATTTTTGACATAGATGAATCCTTCGTAATACAGAGCACTATTTTTGACAGCCAATCTAAAAGTATGGTCATTGAAAAGAGAAATGTAACAAACATGAAAGGGAAATCTCTCACAGAGATTTACTTTAGTAAAATGTCGCCATCCCAAATCTTCTTATTTCACCAGGTAATCGGTGACATTCTTCGTGATTCCATTGGAGGAATGGAAATAGATTATGCCAATCTGAAACACCGCCTCAATGAATTTGAGCAGGCTTTTATTGCAAACCCATAATTTGCCAATCCTTTGGAAAAAATCATGCCTGCTACCACTGCAACGAAGGTGAAAGTATCCTCTACCCTCCTTGCATGCTCTAGAGCCCTGGTATATAATAACATCAACAAAAGAATGCGGGCAGTTACTGAAGCCTGGGAAACATCGCAAAATTTAGTTTCCTTCAGAAAAAAGGCCAATGATTTGCTGGAACATTTGGAGGCGAATTTAAAAAATGAACATCTTTTCTGTGGGCAGGTATTGGCCCCTTTTTCCAACTATGTCGTCAACACATCAGAACTGAAAATAAGACAGGAGAAAGTCCCCTCCCCAAAGCGCACCAAAAAAGTAAAAGCATGCTAGCAAAAGAAAGTTGACAACCTGCAGTTCATTGTCAAATCATGTACTGGGTACTGGACTATGCCTCACATCATCTAGATGAGAACGAGCGTTGGGTACTGGACTATGCCTAAGACAATGAAGAAATTGATCAGAGTCTGCATAGTATTTCAATGGATCTAAGGAAATTAGAAAACGACCTTTACGACATAGAAATTTGGGATGAAATCAACATATCCCCCATGAAAATCTACATCGAATAATGGTTCCAACAGAGAATGGATGGCCTCGTTCAGAAAGGGCAACAACCGGTCAACAGGACTCCATTGCCCATCATCGACAGCAACAAAAACTCATCGGCTTCATAGTAAGTCTATACTGCCATCTTGTTTTGTTTATCAATATAGTTTAAGTTTATGTTGTCATCTTCTTTTCTTTATTAATCCACTTATGTCCTTTTTAAATAAAAAACTGTATCCAAATACTCATAACTTCCAATTTCTTCTTTTCAGATCTCCCTCTCTACCGTCGTGCACTTCTTCTTTCAACATTCCTAATTCTTGTACTTATTTTATTTTATGGTCCGCAGAAGCCCCAATCCCAGTCTATATGACAAACTCATTTAAATTTCTAGAAACATGTAACAGACATTATTAATTTTTGATAAATTCCAAAGAAAATTGATTCGACAATGCCCTTATTGTATACTAAATTTTGGGTTTCCAAGAACTTTTCTTGTCTGTTCCAAAGAAAACTAATTTAGATATGCTACATTTTTTATCTCTTATTCTATGGTAATTTTTTGGTCTTCAACGATATTGATGTTTTAAATGTTGATGTAATTTCCAGAGATATGTAATAGACATTATTTATTTTATAATAAGTTTGTATAGTTCGCAAGCCTGCTTGTCAATTTGTATATCACGAAACTCTCGATGCTATTTGTAGGGCACGAAACAACAGAGGCCCATTTTTGAAACCGTTGGCCTGAGAACCCGCGATCCAAAAACTGGCTAAGTATGGAATGAGCACTTCGTGCATGCTCTATAAAACATGTGCAAAGAAAACTAATTCAGCAATGCTATATCTTTTTTGTCCAAGAAAAGCCTTAGTTTTGAAGCAAACTAATTCGATGTAACAGACGTTATTACTATTCTATTATATAACAAACATTATTAATTTCTGGTAAATTTCTATAGTCCGCAACTCCGCTTGTCATTTTGTATATCACGGAACTGTCGGTGTTATTTGTAGGGTGCGCGACGTTGATGTTTTAAATGTTGATGTAATTTCCATAGATATGTAATGGACATTATTTATTTTATAATAAGTTTGTATAGTTCGCAAGCCCGCTTGTCAATTTGTATATCGCGGAACTCTCGATGCTATTTGTAGGGCACGGAACAATAGAGACCCATTTTTGAAACCGCCATCTCAAGAACCTGCGATCCAAAAACTGACTAAGTATGGAATGAGCACTCCGTGCATGCTCTATAAAACGTGTGCAAAGAAAACTAATTCGACAATGCTATATCATTTTTGTCCAAGAAAAGCCTTAGTTTTAAAGCAAACTAATTCGGTGTAACAGACGTTATTACTATTCTATTATATAACTGACATTATTAATTTCTGGTAAATTTCTATAGTCCGCAACTCCGCATGTCATTTTGTATATCGCGGAAGTGTTGATGCTATTTGTAGGGCACAAAACATCAGAGGCCCAATTTTGAGTCCGTCAGCCTGAAAAACCGTGATCCAAAAACTGGCTAAGTATGCAATGAGGGCTCCGTGCATGCTCTATAAAATCTCATCCCCATACTTTATAAAAGTACAAATTTCGTATCTATAAAACTAAATATCTACTTTATACAAGTACATATTTCGTATGTATAATTTATTTATTTCTCATGAATTTCTATAGTCCACAACTCCACTCCTCGATTTATGTATCGCAGAGAACATCGGAGGCCCAATTTCTCTATCGCAGAACTATCGGTGCTATTTGTAGGAAAGAGAACATCAGAAGCCCAATTTTCAGCCCGACAACCCGCGATCCATTATAAAAGTACATATTTCGTATGTATAAAACTAAATATCTACTTTATAAATTACATTTTTGGTATGTATAGTTTGTGCTATCCAGGAACCTATAATTTCATATATTTCAAATTCATTCCTGTCCAGGAGCCTTTGTTTTAAAGATAACTACTTGGGTAATGCTAAATTTTTTTGTGTCCAACAACCTTTCAAATGTTGATAATTTTTTATATTTTTCAAGAAGAACTAATTCGGGAACACTATGTTCTCCATGCAAACCACATGTATTTCAACTGTGTTTTTCAACTTTCTAGCCAAGTGTTTGTACTAGGTAGCATTTACTCCCATCCCAACCTGGCAGGGACTATGCCATACAACACTTGTTTATAGATGAGCAGGATACTTTATTGTGATAGTAAAAATAAATATATTATCTATTTCTTATTTATAGATGGGCAAATATATTTAGTACAGGTGAGTGTACGGTTGTAATTAAACACTGAGGGGATTATATAAGTTTTAGTTATACAGTTTTGGAAGTGATATACAGCGTGCTAAGCAACATTAAATTGTTGATAATTGTTGATATAAAAGTTATTTGGTCATTTTGATATGATATATATACAGTTTTGGCAAGTAATATACAACGTGCTAAACAACATTGAATGGCTGGTATATAAGTTGTCTGGTCACTAAACAACATTGAATGGCTAAGTTCTCTCATCACTAAACAAGATTGAATGGCTGGATGGTTGGTATATAAGTTGGTATATAAGTTGTCTGTCACTAAACAACATTGAATGGCTAAGTTGTCTGATCACTAAACAACATTGAATGGCTGGTATATAAGTTGTCTGGTCACTCAATGGCTAGTATATAAGTTGTCTGGTCACTTTGGTATATATAATGAGGTATATTATGTGTTAAAGTCAATTATCTTGATATACTTTGTCCAATTATCTTAGTATTAGTATATATGTGAGTATATGCACAACATCATTCAGTACTGAATGTTGCTTAGAATCCTGTATATTGCTAACCATCCAGCATCTAGTATTGAAATTAAGTCAAACAAATGATGATATGATGAAATTCACAATCATAAGTATTTATTTTTATTTTACCTCATAAGTATTTATACATCATCATTATTTCAACTCCCAAAGACAAAGTCTAAGCCTAGGCCTTGGTGACTCCGTGATCGCCAACGTGTTGGCGTGGCTTATTTGAGTATGTTTATACTTCTAGAGAGAGTCACGGCAATACTGACTAGAAGGCTGTGGTAATATCTCTACCGGGGACACAACCACTCTTTGCAGTTTTCTTCAGACCAGCAGCGTACTGGGGCACTGTTGAATTCAGCCATTTTACTGTCTTCTCGTCCACGTTCAACGATGTTGCCAATGTTCTCAGGGGAATCCGAAATAAAGCTTCGCTGCTTGTCTGAAATCATATCATCCATCGAATAAATACAGTATGAGAGGGCATAACGTTATATAATCAATAACCATCTGAAATATTGCAGCACTTTCACTGTTAAGTGAATATATAATTGGTTGGATGCAGGCGTACCAGAGTCCCGGATTTTCACTGTTAAGTGCCGACAGATACTCATCTTCCTCACTTCCAACGTTGAGTTCAAAATGGAGCACGCCTCTAGGAAATACAGTAAGATCCCCCGGATAAAGAATATCAATGAATGACGCACCTAATTAATTAATTTATAGCAAATCAGTTCGAATGATCAGATAATATATATAAAGAAAATGAGTATATGCTTCATGGTCTTGTTAATAAGAAAATGTTGATTACCAGTGGTGTCAACAAAGCCAACTTGAAGGGGTCCACCAGACAAAAGAGAGAGAACTTCTGAAGCTCCTGGATGTGTATGAGGAAGGTTGCTTCCACAGGGAACCGTTTTAAACCTCACCGCAGATAGCCCCTGTGTTCTGTAAAATCATTCAACACCATTGATTATATATCATCAAAATGTATGTAGGCCATACAAACCAAGCAAAAAATATACGAATATAAATCACAGGAGTATATTCAATATTACCGGACAGCAGGAAAGTTTTGAGGATTGGTTGCAGCTCGAATCCCGCCAGTATCGCT
The DNA here is from genome assembly GCA_010110895.2 of Picea sitchensis. Lineage (NCBI taxonomy): Eukaryota > Viridiplantae > Streptophyta > Pinopsida > Pinales > Pinaceae > Picea > Picea sitchensis. The sequence goes on along the minus strand of SNQJ01S0175471.1, from coordinate 22,537 downwards.
ACTAACGTATCCATTCTTGAAAATGTTACGTAGAGTGAATGTCCTCAATCCCGTCTCAAAATTTCGAACGGGATCCGGATCTGCAGAGTAAGCACAGCTAAGAAAAGTAGCAAAGACAAACACAAGTGAAATTAGGACTGGACTGGCCTTCATCTTCACTTGCAAGAAAGGAAAGGATACTGGATTTTAGTATGAAAATGAGCTCAGAAACTAAACGATCTCTAAGTCTACTTGCCTGTTTAGATGTATATCGCCGGCAAGACTATTTATAGGCTTAAAACCAAGAAATAGTCCCTCCTCAATCTCTCATAATACCTGTAAAGCCAACAACATATTTCGTTGCCGATTATGCACGCAAAACCAACTATTGATATTGAAACAGTCGCATATGCTGAGACGAACCCCATATTTTAGACATGGTCAATGAGAGTGGGACAAGTATGTGATAAGACTGTAATTGCAAATCCCATACAAGCTTCGACCAAGACTTGACTTCTTTCTAAAATGTTTCCTGGAGGCAAATGATTTTTGAAAAAGTTGGCGATGCAATTTATACATAGGTGGAGGAAGTCAGACTTTTACTCCTCGAGCAATGCCAATGAAGATGTTTATAAGTTGTTTAGAATACAAAAGTGGATAACTCATGATGTGCGTGATGAAGATGTTTATGAAATAAATGATAATTTTCAGACAAGTCGATAAGCCAGGTAATGAAAATGCTTATAATACAGGGATTTAGACTATGACAAGTTTTAATTGTACCTTGTACCTTTCTGTGGATACTTAATGAAGATTGCGTGACTTGTTTCTTTATATATATAGTATAGTATGATGTTAGATTTTAAATTTATAATTGAGATGTGAATTTTTGGCAGATAGAGTTCAAATTTGAAGAAAAAATAAAACCAAATATATTTATATTTGGAAGAATAGATAAAAAAATATTATGTTTGACATGGTTTAATATGATATTTCTATTTTTTTTTTTATTTATTTATTTTAATAATGGTAAAGATTGATTTGCTATAATATATAAGTTCTAATATAGATTGATTTGGTATAATATATAAGTTCTAATATATTATAATCATTATTTTAGTGGGGATGCAAGGGTACATAAAAATTATAATATATTAGAATTTATAAATGTTTATAGAGGCACTAAAATAAATTTAATAGATAATGTGAGAGTTCTAAATAAATGGGTAGAAATTACAATGCTTAGTAGGGTTTTCTTTTCTTTTCTCTTATATTAGTTGTAGAATTGGTTTGAACAATATATAATTTCTAATATATCATGGATATTATTATTTCGATTAGGAATTTGATCCGTTTTGTAAACAAAATAAAGATACATTAAAACTAGTTTTCTATTCAATAAGGAAATAAGTTGAAGCTGTAAAATGCAGGAAAACAAGCTTGCTCAAATGGTGGCGGCTTATCTCGATAAGAGATGCAACCGAGTTACTGCTCATTAAAGATGATTAATGAGGCTTTGAAGGCCTTTTACAATAAATATGAATGCCAAAACCCTAGTCAAGCCTAACCCTAGTAGATGAAGCACCAAAGTCATGTGGGCCACATTTGGGTAAGTTGGTACATCAACTTCTCAGTGTCATAACTTTTTCATGCGACCTTTTTAGGTGTATGATAGCCCGTTTGGAAGGTATAAGTAGAAAGATTCATTTTGGGGGCTCAATCATGCCTTCGAGTTCTCATTAATCGATCGAAAAACCTTCGTTTATAAGGCCTTAAAATGGTCCTAGAAGTTAAAACTACTAAAATAGTAAATTGTCAAAATTTCCAAAACTACTGGCTAGAGTTGGAAAAGGTGGGTGGTTGATGATATTCACCTGTTTCAATCCTCCCTCCTTAGGAAGCAATGGTCTCTATTGCGTTGGGAACCCCATCAAATGAGGAAATTTGTTGAATTTGGCCTTGGGTGAGCAACTTTCCTTGGTGTAGGAGGCCTTTACAGCACATTATTTCGATAAAGAAATTTTGGATACTTTGTTTAGCCGAGTGCCCATGTTGTGTGTCCACAATGTCGATCCACGCGGGATACTGTTGTATGCGATTAGGGTTGAGCTTTGTTGGTGTAAGATGTTTTTTGTTACTTTTGAGGTGGCCAATAATGGTGGGAAATAAGGCTGAAGGATATCCACATTGAACATTGGGTTTCAAAGACAGGAAAGGAGGAATGTTGAGCTCAAAATAGTTATCACCCACGGCCTTGTGGTGATGGTGTACATGACCCACTGCTTGAGGTGGGGCGAGAGCTTCCGATGAAGGGTCCCCCCACAGAAGCGTTCTAACTGCCTGCCAAGTGCAACCAAACTTTGTTGCCACCTCAAACTTATGTAGCACCCGATGTTGATCCTTGTTGCTTATACTTGTCACTAGACTTATGTAGGATATCATGAACCTGTTGTTGGAGTTGTTGGATCCATTCAAAAAAAATTTGTTGCTTGATTTACAATGGCCTGAGTGTGTGAGGACTATGTCGGTGAAGATGGAAAAAGAAGAGATATATTAATGGGGACTAATGGTTGGAATCCCAACCCCACACGAAAGGGGTTGTGGTCGGTTGAGCTGGGGCTCGGTGTGGTTATCTTGGACGTAGGGGAGACTCTCATCCCATGCTTGAGGGTGCTTGGAATTATACATGTGAAGGATATGCACAATCCATTCGATTTATGACCTCGGTTTGGCCATCTGTCACCGGGGGTGGAAGGCCGTTGGATTTGGCAAAGCTTGGTGTCCAACTTAATGACTAGAGCTCGACCGAATGTGCTAAAATTGACTATCCCTATCACGAGAGACAATGGTTTGTGTGGTTCCAAAATGTACCCAAACTTGTCCAAAGAAGAGCTGGCGATGGCCTCTATTGTGATGCTCTTCTTCCATGCGGCAATCATGTCATCATCTTGTAAAAGTGATCAGCAATCACAAAAACCACCAGTCATTTCCACGCTTGGTGGATGGGAGCCTGACATGTAGTCCATTGAAATAGATTACCATGGACTTTGTTGGAGTAGGGAGAGGGGTGTACAAACACTATTTCTTAGTGGTTGGTTTGGCAATAACTGCAATTAGTCGCGAGGACCCACGATATACTTGCGACGTCTTGTCAAAGTTTTGGCTGGTAGAAATGTTTATGTAGCATCGCCAGTGTCTTTTCAACGTCGAATTGTCATGTCACCTGACTGTAGTGAGCTTCCGAGATCAGTTTTTCTCGCTTTCTTGATGGAACAGAGATATGGCCAAGGCGACACAACAACCACCATCCTAAAGATGGAAATTATCGACAACTGTTTGCACCCAACATTTGGTAGGTGGTGAAGAAGTTAGAGTCTGTCTCATAAAGGTGGGGCCACATGGAGATATCATGGATGCAAGAGTCTAACAGTGGTGAGTGATGGATAGAGGTCTCTTGAGGGAATCAACGTCACGATTGGTGCTTCATGTTTTTATACTTTATGTTGAGGTGAAATTGTTGCAAGTATGTGGAGCACTTTTGATGGCGGTCGTGCAATTTTCCTTATGTTTGCATGAATTAACGTTGGCTTATGATTGGTGTGGATGATTGTCTCCTTCCCAAGAGTATGTAATGTCTCCAGCCTTGCACAATGGTACATTTCTTTGTCGTATTTAGGGTACTTACGGACAACATCGATAGTGTCTCACTATGATGAGCCACGGGGTGGTAGTGATGAGTGAGAATGGCACTCACAACATAGTCTGAAGCATATAACTCAATCTCAAAAGGTTGTTGCAGATACGGTAGTGAGAGAACTGGGGTTGAGCACAAACATCACTTCAAATCATCGAACTCTTGTTGTTGGGACCCACCCCACAAAAATTTCCTGCCTACCCTGGTTATTTGGTTGAGGCCATGCAATATGGAATCCCAACATGAACTGCGGTAGAAATTGGCAAGGCTAAAGAATATCGAGAAGCTCAGTGAGTTTGGTTAGGGCTGGCCAGTCACAAATGACACCGTATCTTGGTTGGGTCCACATGTACACCATGCTGATCAATGATATATCCCAGGTAATGGACCCTGTCCATGATGAATGAGCATTTTTCCAAATTTACTCGTATCTTGTGTTGCCGCAAAGTGTGAAAATCTTGTTTAATATGTTGCAAGTGTTCCTCCTAGGTATTTCTATAAATGAAGATGTCATCGGATACACCACTACAAAGTATTGGTGTGAATGGTAAATGGATATAGTCCATCATCACCTCATGAAAGTGGTTGGAACATTTGTCAAACCAAAGAGCATGACCAACCATTCAAAGGCCTTCCTTTGACTTGAAGGCGGTCTTTCATACATCTATTTGTTCTATCGGGACTGGTGGTAGCCAGACTTAGGTTAATCTTCGCGAAGTATTTGTCCCCGTGAGTTGATCAAGGAGGGTGTAAATTCAGGGAATCAAGTATCGATTTATGACTGTGATTTTATCCAGAGCCCAATGGTAATCTTGAGTCGCCATGTTCCATCTGTACGTACCAACATGATTGGGCTCCTTCATGGTGATGAGTTGGGGTGGATGTTCCCCTTATGGAGAAATTCTTGGATGTCCTTGATCTCATCATTCTCTAATGAAGAAGTGATGATAGGCTGGACCATTGGGAAGTTGTGCATTGGGGGTTAGATTGATGGAATGCTCTACCTGATAATTCAGAGGTAGCTCGGTAAGTGAGGAGAAGATGTCGAGTATTATTCCATGACCTTATTTACTTGATTCTGTTGTTTGGAGGTCGGTGGGAATACGGATGTAAGTCTTTCTCTTATTACGAGAGTGAATGCGAAGAGACAAACTCCCCATCTAAAGAGATGAGCTATACCGCATTTCTTAGCGAGATCGGCGGCTCATAGGTGGGACTACATCAGTATATGTACAATTTCTACATTCAAAGTAATAATAACATTCACCGAGGGGCCCTAAACCATATCTGACATGGCGTTTCCATAATAAAGTTTGTTAAGACGCCACCAAACCCAGGGAGAAACATCACACAATACCTCGTCTTTGAAAGGCTTGATGTCATACGTGTTGAGCTCCACTTTTCCATGTTTTTCGTTTATGCAACATTGATGGTCACCTTTTCCTGCGTTTCATTGTTAATACACACCATAAAACCTAATTAAATGCCATCATTAGTCATTATATCCAATGTGGTTAATACATTTTATTTTCTATCTTTAGTGGCTAGAATGATTATATCATGATTTACCCTGTGGCGGTTGTGAAATTGAACCGTTATTTTATACGATCATCATTCCTATACCATTATTGCAGTTCAACATTCATGCTTGACTGCATTATTTTATCATGTTGCGTGCTTTTGGAAAAATTCATAAACATGGGTTTTCTCTGCAGTGACGTCGACATGCGGACATGTGTTCCAAAATCCACCTAGGTTGCACACGTGGACCTCCATATGGGAGACTATTAAAGCCAAATCAATAAAAGTTCTAGAAAGTCAACTTCGCCCTCAATTTTCATGCACATGAAAATATTTGAAGAATCGGGAACACGAGTTTTGTTTCTAGCATGGCAAATTGGGTCGCATGTGAACTGTTTTCCAAAGAAATGAATGGTTGAAGAGTTATTGTTGGTTCTTTAATTGACATTTACACAAATTTTAGGATGTGTCTAGATTTGAAATCATCGTGAACAAAATGCTCAGATTTATAAAATGATACGCCCGGATTTATTAAACCAACTCTAAGTCATCTCCAATGCAAAGGAAAAAAAACAAATTTTAATTCAAAATGATCGGGAATCATAACAAAAATATTTGAATGTATTTTTTTATAGTATGAAGCTAGATTTCGAAGGGATTTGATGCTATACATTTAGCAATCATCTCCTCTATTTTGTAATACTGCTATAAAAGACAAAGGTGTACATCGAGAAGGGAATTTTCATTACGTAAAAGATCACTATTTCACTATTGTTATTATGTAATCAGATGTGTTGCAGAGAGTGGAGTGCTATCGTGTTGTAATCTAAGTTTTCTTTGATTTCAATGAAGGACAGATTATTGTTATTGGAATTTTGAGCATCTCTTGAGTCTGAGTTAGTTTCCAGGCACATTGTCCAGGTCAGGAGGGGCCCCTCGACCCCGATAATGTTCCTTCTTTGTATTTTTGTTTAATTTCATTGCATTTGGTGTGCTATTTATTTTTGTTTTACATTGTTTTAGTCCACTAATTTTATTATGAATTTCTATAGATCAATCTTCAAGATAGAGAACCCGCCATTTCTGCTCCATTCTCTGTCCAATTTACAACGCTTTCCTTCCGGCCTGCTTGCTTCCATTTCTAATTATGCAGATCTCTATGTCATCTACGATCAAACCAAATTCGCCTCCATTCTCTCTTCGCCGGTTCTCTTCTTGTTTATTTACCCTTGGTGTAGGTTTGACATATCCTCAAGCTCATACCGACCTCAACTCACCTCTTTCCCCCGATTCGCTTCGATTCATCCTTCGTGGATTTGGTTACCTCGATCTCTATTTAACTGTGAAGGTTGTGTTTAAAGTATTACGGTTTTAAATTTAGCGTCGTAATGAAATCTTATTACCGTGTGAGAATATTGATCTCTTAAGATTATAAATCGTTATATTATCTAGTGGTGTTATGTTAAGACATTGTCTTGTTGTCATGAGTGTATATTATTATTGTACTTTCTTTTGTTGTTATTTAATTATTGTTGTGTATTTTGATTTGATATATATTATACGTTGTTTATTATGAGTTTGTTTTGATAAGAATACATATTTTGTCATTCTATTGCGTTTTGTTATATATTTGTATTTTATGAGTTATATTGTTTCAATTGTCATATATTATTTTGTTGTCAATATACTATTTTGTTTAAGTATTTAATATATTCCTTAATTCTATTTTCATATTACCATAGTGTTGTGTTTTTCTATTAATATAATTGTTTTGTTACATTGTTCTTATTATTTATGTTTGTTACATGTGCAAGTTATGTTATGTTGTATGAAGTAAAACTATTGTGATGTTAAGTGATATGAAAGGTGAAAATGGAGTGTTAAATGGATGATCCATATGAAGCAATTCTATCCTTTTATATAAAAAATATCAACCCCATACTTACACATTGACTTTGCTTTCTATTTGTGGGTGTAACTTTTCTTGAAGACAAGTTTCTAAAGTTTGTTTCTTTGAATTCTTTACATTCCATCATTTTGTCAATATAGGATTAATTAAGATTTGGTGGTTGTCATAAAATGAGTGAATTTCCTTTAGATTGATGCTTACACATAGGGGTTGATAACCTCATCCAGGTGACTGATTTGAATGTGGGAGTTTGGAATTAAGTGCATTTACTTTTCGGGGATTTCCTTGCTTTCCTTGTTGTTTTTTCCCACTCACTTGATAATGAACAACATTGCCTTTGGATTCTGCACTTTGAGTTTTAATCCCATCTTTTGCTCATTCATTCCATTTTGGAGTGTGCTTATTAGGTATTTAGAATGAGCTATGCACTAGGCTCCAATCCCGCATTTCATGTGCTTGCACCTCAAATCTTATGATCCCTGGTTGATAATTAAATGCGGGAATTAATAATTTTATATATTTAGCTAACATTTGGCGACGATCATTGTCGGGGTGTTTCAAAGAGTTGAAATTCTAGGTAGGTAGGTTTTAAATTACAACTTGGGGGAGGAGAAATGATAAGATGAGAGGTAAGAACACAATGCGACCACTATTGTGAGTTTCCACAGTAACATCGCGGTGTGTTTTGCAAGAGTATTTTCTGGTGAGAGTAGTTTGCGTTGCAGTGGCGGTGTTTTCGGCATTGGTTTGTGGTAAACGTTTGAGAGTGTTATTTAGTTTTCATTTCATTTTCATTATTCTGCAATTAGTTTCTATTATTTCTTATGGCTTTCTTAAAAACAAATTTAAGTGTGTAGTTTGTTTTCATTTCATTTTTCATTAAAAATATTAAAAATCAAAAATATTGTGGGTGTTGTAAGAACTCCATGCACTAATCCATGTGCGATAAATGACGCATCAACCAACAATATGGATTCAAAGATGATAATGAGTATCGAATAATTCTCTCAAATCCTAGCAACAACTGGGATCTCTTCTTCTCAGGAAAAGCACATCTTGACAGTAGTCAGGAACCTGTCTACTTCTCCCAAAGACATATAAGAACAAAAGTCCTACGAGCCATGCCTATAAGAAGATTGAGAAACCTTCATTGATTAATTTGAATAATCTACCAAGGAGATCGAAGACTCATTAACGATATCTAATCAGGAGAAGCCATTAGAACCTGAGATTGAGGAGGATAAAGAAAAGAATACACATAATGGTTTCAATGAAGAGATGGACCAAGGACACCATGATTATATTGAATGTTGGTTCCAGGCGACTCTCAGATTGCACCACCACCCTCTTCTTCAACAACGCTTCAGATCATACTATTCAAAATTGATGGTTCATCATGTTTGGGTACTTATTAAAGTTTATTATATAAACCTGAATGTGAGTATATTTATGATCATGTTACGCACGTGGATTCATTGGAAGTATTCATATACTTGAAAAGGGGTATTTTCTTAGGTAAGGTAGGACAATAAATAAATAAATAAATGTTGCATGTAGTTGTTAGTTTGGTGCATCATCATTTTTTATGTTTTTTTTCAATAATTGTCACTGTCAGATTGAGAAACTAATCTTAAGGGAGACCATTGCCCCAAAACAATTTTAGGATGTTTTTCAACTCATAGTCAGATCATTTTTGAAGTTTTCTAAATAAATTAGGCTATGATGATTTGTTGGAGTTTTGCAGGTACATCTTTTCAGTTGGATTGGGAGAACATCTTCATGACTTATTTAGGGAAGTAATTTCATTTCTTTTGGTTCTCTTGTTTCGTCAAAACTGACTTTTATTCTGATCTTTTGTTAACTAAGATTGTTTTGGAACAGTTGAACCCATTTTTTTATTACTCTCCTAAAATTTGTTTCTCTAAAGACTACACTTTGACCTTTATTAGTTTTTCTCTATTATTTTTCTGAACTATTTTCCTTGAAGATGTTTATAGTTTAGGTAATCATTAATAATGAAAAACTAAAAGAGAAAAAAAAATTTCAATCAAACCCAAGACTTTTGGTCACAACCAATCATTTTCAAGAGGTTTCATTTCCCTTCTTTATATAAAATTTCAGATTATAGCAATAACTCACAACCTTGTCTTTGATTTTACTATGGGATTACATAAAGTTAAAAGTCCATATTATGAGGTCATAGGTAGCGAGTACAACCTAATGTAATATCAAAGTTGGTCAGTAGAGCATCCTTATTAAAGATTAACATGAGAGTGGATGATGTTTCTTTCCATGGGAACACTACCATAATTATATGAATAAGATGAACTTGGGGACTAGAGGCACCTTTAGGTCATTCTCTCATGGCCTCATCCACCACACATTAAGTAAGTATGAGCATGATTTGTCTTTGGACTAATCTCAATACATAAGTCTATTTTTCATGCGAACAATATTTTATGGGCAATTTGTAGAATATCCTCCAACCTAATACCATCCTATCCCATAAAAAGGTTTTCAAAGATGCTCCCCCATTCACCCGTGTGAATGCAATATATAAATTTTATCTTAAGGGTACAAATTGGGACAAGAGCCTTTGATGGAAAATGGGTGTAAGAGGCTAACCCGTCAGGATATTGAACAGATCTGATGGTAGTGGGTACCGGCCTGTGGTATGACTAGGCAAACCATCAGGGTACTGAATAGGCTCGTGGGCAATGGGGCATTCTGTCTGGGGAGGATATTTCTTAGATGTAAAAATTACCCCATCAGAGTACTGAATAGGCTTGTTGGAAATGGGTTCTGATTTTGATATGCCTAATCTATATTTGTCTGTATGAACGATATACTTGTGCAAATCATTAAGAAGAAGCATGCATGGTTGAACTAAAGGTTAAATAAAATCCATCTATTTTCCATTTGAGAATAACCCTAAGTTGACCTTAAGATCCTATCATCCAATTCATACTATATCTAAGATGCACTATCTTAAGAGTGGGACCATGGTCTTAGAAGCTTAATGTACTGAACTGTGAAATTTATCCTTATTACTTGAAATTTATCCTTATTACTTGAATGACTGTAAATATTTTGAGAGTGAAAAGGTTGACTGATTTCCTATGGGATTTTAATTTGTTGAGACTGTTAATACTCTTTTATTTTCCTTCCTAAAGGAGAATAACAAAATCCCTACACTAATTTATATAGGGTTCTCTAAACATAAGTGTTTCTAATCTTTTCATGAATTTTGTTTAATCAAGGAAATTGAAATGTTTTCTATAGAATGGAAAATATGATTACACATTTTTTGTGGGTCATGCTTGAATTTTCTCAGTCAGTCATATAGGGGGAATATTCATAAGTGATCTTCACAAATTGTTCAAATCTAAATTTTCATTGGATGTACTTCATGTTATGATCAATTTATTATACAATCTTATGATTCTCTCTCTGTGTGGTCAGGCTTAGAAATCATGGACTTTGTGCCCACAATTCATTAGCATCCCTCAGATTTATGTTCTTATCAACTCTCAGATTGGTTTTGAAAAACATTGGCAACAATTGTTTTCTTATAAACGCATACCACTCAGTCTTAAGTCGTTTGCATGAGGACATGCAAGCTCTTGGGTTTGGGGGAGATCTCCAAATATTTAGAGTCTCTCTTCAGCATCTCCAACATCTTCAGTTCATCTCAGCCATTTTTTTTTGGGATCTAGCATATCAACTTTCATTCTCTTCAGCTCTCACCATCTTTTGTGCATCTCTTATCAGCTTCATTCTCTTCAGTAGTCCTCAACTTTTCTCTACCTCATATTTATATTTTGATGCTCCACACAATGGTTCCACAAATCTTTCATCTTGTTCTGCATGGTTTCCACTTCAGCGTGCATCAAAATTCAAAGAAATGTTAACTTGAGGTAAAACAGGTATAAATATCTTTAATTTACTAAGAATTTGGAAAACATGATGCATAACCACTATCACCTACTCCACACTCCACTATACATTATTACCACTTAGAAAGTACCATCACAACTACTCACTAAACCTTCCATTTTCACTCCACCGGTTATAATCAAAATTATACTCTCATCATAAGACCAAGCAATGAAAATGAAATATGTGGTATACAAATACAAAAAAATAAAGAAACATATTTAGTGTCTTCTCCTTGTACATCATAAATAATTCCTAGTTCATTTGAATGTTCTGAATAAGAGGATGAATTCATGGTTGCCTATTCAAGCAAAGAACCACATGTAAATCTCGGTCTTAGAATGAATATAAGATAGAGAGTATAAATGTGTCCAAGTTCATATGGCCACCATCCCCATCATTTCACATTCTCTGCACTCATACCATTCACTATCACCATGTGATAACCCATCCTTTGGTTGTTCTCCATTTTCATGATAATTTTGTTTCTCTATTTTAAATCAATTTGTGATAGTATAATCAATTTCTAAAGTGTCGCTCCACAAGATCCAACACCTATACAAAAGGAATAAAGTCACATAAATATATAAGCATAGTATCATTAGGTTCTTCACCTTATTTTCATGAGGAAATGCAATTCCTTGGGTTTGGCGGTGTGTTGAACTCCACTTTTTCCATGTTTTCCATTGTACGAAAACATTAAGTAATTCACCTTTACCCGCATTTCGTTGTTAATACACACCATAAACCCTAATTAAATGCAATATCCAATGTGGTTAATACATCGTCTTTCCTATATTTTTAGTGTTTAAAAGATGATTATATGATGATTTACTTATGATGGCTTCATAAGTGTGATTCTTGTACTAGCACAATCAACATTCTTGTACCATTACTGCAGTTCAACATTCTCGCTACCAGTAAATGTTTAGCATATTTGTGTGATTTTTGGAAAAATTCAGAAAGATGGGTTTTCTCTATAGTGACGTTGACATGCAGACTCATGTGCAAAAATCCACCCAGGTCATACGTGTGGACTTCCATCTTAGGGGGAATAATTCAGCCAAATCAATAAAACTTTTAGACAGTCAACTTCGCCTTCAATTTGCGTGCACATGAAGACATATTTGAAGAATCGAGAACATGGGTTTTGTTTCTAGCATGGCAAACTGGGTCTCACATGAACTGTTTTCCAAACAAATGAACGCTTGAAGAGTTATTGCTCGTTCTTTAATTGACATTTACACAAATTTTGGGATGTGTCTAGATTTGAAATCACCGTGAACAAAACGCTCAGATTTATAAAATGATATGCCCAGATTTATTAAACCAACTCCAAGTCATATCCAATGCAAAGGAAAAGAAAAAAAATTAATTCAAAATGATCAAGAATCACAACAAAAGTATTTGAATGTATTTTTTATAGTATGAAGCCAGATTTCCAAGGTATTTGATGATATACATTTAGCAATCATATCCTCTATTTTGTAATACTACTATAAAAGACAGAGGTGTACATCATATAGGGGGAATTATCATTACGTAAAAGATCACTATTTCACTATTGTTATTATGTAATTAGATGTGTTGCAGAGAGCATAGTGCTATCATGTTGTAATATAAGTTTTCTTTGATTTCAATGAAGAAAAAATTATTATTATTGGAATTTTGAGCATCTCTTTGGTCTAAGTTAGTTTCCAGGCATGTTTCCTAGGTCAGGAAGGGCCCCTCGACCTCGAAAATGTTCCTTCTTTGTAATTTTGTTTAATTTCATTACATTTGGTGTGCTATTTAGTTTTTGTTTACATTGTTTTAGTCCACTAATTTTATTAGGAATTTTTGTAGATCAATCTTCAAGATAGAACACTCACCATTTCTGCTCCATTCTCTGCCCAATGTCTTTCCTTTCCTTCACTATACAGCTTGCTTCCATTTCTAATTATGTAGAGCTCTATGTCCTCTACGATCAAACCAAATTCGCCTCCATTCTTGCTTCTGGCCAGTTCTCTGCTTGATTGACTGCTACCCCCATTGACATTACTCAGTTGTTTGTATATATCATCAACACTCATCTTGACCTTCAACTCGCCTCTTTCCCCCTTGCCTTCCATTCATCATCATGGATTTGGTTCTATGGATCTCTATTTAACTCTGTAAGCCATGTTTAAGTATTACAGTTTGTTGTTGCGTGTGTGTAATCTTATTACTGTGTGAGAATATTAATCTCTTCACATTATAGATCGTTATATTATGTAGTGGTGTTATGTTAATACATTGTCTTGTTGTCGTGAGTGTATATTATTATTATTAATTTGTTTTGTTGTTATTTAATTATTGTTGTGTATTGTGATTTGATATATATCATACGTTGTTTATTATGAGTTTGTTTTGATAAGAATACATATTTTGTCATTCTATTGTGTTTTGTTATATATTTGTATTTTATGAGTTATATTGTTTCCATTGTCATATATTATTTTGTTGTCAATCTACTATTTTGTTTAAGTATTTAATATATTCCTTAATTCTATTGTCATATTACCATAGTGTTGTGTTTCACTATTAATATAATTGTTTTATTACATTGTTGTTATTATTTATGTTCGTTACATGTGCAAGTTATGTTATGGTGTATGAAGTAGAACTATTGTGATGTGAAGTGATATGAGTGCAAATGCAGTGTTAAATGGATGATCCATATGAAGCAATTCTATCCTTGTATATAAAAAATATCAACCCCATACTTACACATTGACTTTGCTTTATATTTGTGGGTGTAACTTTTCTTGAAGACAAGTTTCTAAAGTGTGTTTCTTTGAATTATTTACATTACATCATTTTGTCAATATAGGATTAATTAGGAGTTTGGTGGATTTTCTCATAAAAATGGTAAATTTACCTTTAGGTGAGTAGCACACATACATGAGGGTTTGAGTAACCTCATCCAACTCACTGATTTGAATGCCAATTTGGGTAAATTCTGCATTTACTTTTAGATTGCCTTGCTTGTTTATTTCCCACACTTGATCTCATTTATTGTACTTTGGATTCCTACACTTTGATTTTAATCCCAACTTTGCTTTCATTCATTCCATTTTGGAAGTGTGCTTGCCGGATTTAGAATAGGCTAGACTATGCTCCAATCCTGCATTTTTTGTGCTTGCACCTCTAAGCCTACGACTC
>SNQJ01S0175470.1:0-20099 GCA_010110895.2 Picea sitchensis | reverse complement strand
CCATGCACCAACCTGTAATCAACCTGTACCATAAACAAGTGCATCCAACCATGTACCAAGTATATACCAATCATGTGTCAACTACTCATCAACTATGACTCATCAATATGTACCAACATCATCAACTATACACCTCATGTATGTGTCAAATCATCAACTACTTGTCTCAACCATGTACTCAACATGTACCTCAACCAAAAGACCTCATCAACTTCATCATCCAAATCTGATTTGTAGCTCTGTAATAGACATGGTGTATATGATCACATTCATGCAAACCTTCCTTAACTTTAACAACAAGAGACTAGCATTTTCACCAAACTTTTCTTTAGTCTCACATGCCTATTTTTGGATTAGTCAACAACCCTAATTTGAAGTAATCATAACTTTGAACCTGTAATGTATAAAGATCTGAAACTGATACACAATGTTCTTCAGTTTGTTTTATTCAATTCCTCCAAGTGACACTACTTGGAACCTCTCAGAAAATGAGTTATAGCAAAAATGGCATACATTGTTGAATTATGACTTATTCTAGAGAGCGACCTTATAGAGAGTGCTCCACACAAAATATTTGATGAAATGATCTGAAACTGTTACACAGCATAATAAAGACTGTACACTAACCAACACATTTAGTCTCACTAAATGTGGATCTGTTATGAAGAAGTTATGATGTTTTTACCCGAAACACCTGATTTTGACTAATTTCAGGATTGGCCACAAACTCTATTTTCCACATAGTGTAACTCCCAAAATGCAACGACCCACAAGATGAATTTTTAACCACGGATTCTTGGATATGTTTTCTCACTTGCATAGAAATTTCAAGATCTGAATCATTATAGAAAAAAAATTATAGCGAAAATGGTGAGATGACCTGAAAATAACATACCTTATAAAGCACCATCAAAAGAATTTATCTGTCCTTGCATTTCGACCTTCTTTTCTTCACTTTCCTCAGAATTTCAGCTTAGAGTCCTTTCATTTCGGCCTTCTTTACTTCAAACTTCCTCAGAATTTCAGCTGATATATCATTGGTTTATCTCAGAAAACCCAGGATATTCAATATGCTGAAGTGTGTTATTCAAATGAGAGAGCCTTTGCCTCTTATATTTATACTCTCCAAGTAACTTCCCTAAAAACATATTCTTCTATGGGTCACTTGGCCCACTTTCCTATTTTAGGGTTGGGTCCACTTAATTTCTCCATTAAATTTGTTACTGAGATAATTTATTTTATATTCACTTTGAATTATAATACACTCATCACTTCATTCTATTATTTACCTTTAAAAATCTCTAAAACCACTTTGATTACTTTGACATTTGGGGCTTCTAGATGACATGAGGGTCCTCCAACTTCGTAAGCCATAACTCTCAAAAACCGTGAGGAGTTTCAGGTGCATATCCTTTACATACCACCAGAAATGGCATGACATGTAATATCCCATATATAGAATATTATTATCTGAAAATATATCATAACTCATTGTTACCCATCAAACAACTTAATCCATTACCCAAACCTAGTCTCCAACTTCTCATGGCCATAACTTCTAACCGTGAGGAATTATGTGGACGTTCCACATACCACCGAAATGACATGACAAGAACTATCCATATAGGATATTTTCCTAACAAATTCACTTTCCTTATTCATTATTCCACAATTAAGCATGGTTCTTCTTACTCCACAAAGCTGCCTCCGTGAGGGTTTCACCATAAGGGGACCACTTTGTAGTTCATCCATATTTACTTCTTTATCAACCATAAAAACAATAATGAGTCATATTTACATCAAACAATAATATTGGGTCCATTACCCAAACATTTGTGCTACAGGGCTTTCTTCAAGGGCTACATCAATGACAACCAACCTTAATCAACATATGATACAATGACATCAATGGCAAGAGATGATGATCAAGCCCTAGCTACTCACACACCAAAAGAGGAAGAAGAAACCCTACTTCCAAAAGGAGACTCATAAAGAGCCTCAATCGCCAAACAAATTCAATAATAAAGAATCTCATCCAAAGATATTTCAAAAGAAAGGACAGCGAAGGGAAAGATAACTATCTGTGCCAATGCTATCATTGTGACATGATGGGACACATTACGAAATTTTGTCCAGACAGACTAGAAGAATACAAGAGAAAAACATAAGAGGCACCACATGCCCATATAGTTGAAGATGAAGAGCCACCTGCAAAGATGATATGAGAGCAGATCAAAGACCATGTCTTATCTCGGCCCTCTCAGACCTGTAACACTTCGAGAGGACACTTGGCTCATTGATAGTGAGCCAACTGCCACATGAAGGGACAAGAAACATCTTCTTGTATTCCTAAAATAAGTTTTCTACAAAGTGGGTACTTGGAGATGATTACTAATATTCCATCAAGGGAGTGGAGAATCAACCACAAATTGAATTCAGGAAATTCAATGAAAATGAAGGACGTATATAATAAAACAAGTTTGACAAAGAACCACAATAATGAGTCATATTTACATCAAACAATATTGGGTCCAATAACGAACCTTGGTGTTACATGGTTTTCAAGGGTTGAAGATATCAATGACAACTAACCTTAATCAACATAAGAATACAAATGGACATCATGGAAAGAGATGATGATCAAGCCCTAGCTACTCACACTAAAAGAGGAAGGAAGAAACCCATTTCCAAAAGGAGACTCATAAAGACTCTCGAACCAAACAAATTCAATAATAATAAAAGAATATCCAAAGATATTTAAGAAAAGGGACAAATGGAAGGAAAGAGATTACTCATCCATACAATGCCATTTCATTGTGACATTGGATGGGACACATTGGCTAGAAATTTTGTCCAAATTTTAATTAGAAGAATACAAGAGAAAACATAAGAGGCACCATTCATAGTCAAGATGAAGAGCCACCCGCAGTTACGATAAGAGCGATCAAAGACCATGTCTTAATCTCAATCCTCTCAGGATCAATATCACATAGTGAGGACACCTATTCATTGGATAGTGTGGTGCATCCACATGACGGGACAAGAAAACATTCTTCTTTGTATCTCCGTGAAATAAGTTTCTCTCCCTATAGTGACTGATTATTACCAATATTCCATCAAGGGTGTGGGAGATTCAAACCACAAATTGAATTCAGTGAATTCATTGAATATGAAGGATGTACTATATTTACCAAGTTTGACAAAGAACCTAACAATAATGAGTCATATTTACATCAAACAATATTGAGTCCATTACCCAAACCTTTGTTACTTGGCTTCAAGGGTTGACATCAATGACAACCAACCTTAATCAACATAAGAATACAACGACATCAATGGCAAGAGATGATGATCAAGCCCTAGAAGAATACCACCAAAAGAGGAAGGAGAACCATTCCAAAAGGAGACTCATAAAGAGCCTCAACCGGCAAACAAATTCAATAATAAAGAATCCCATCCAAAGAGATTCCAGAAGAGAGGACAAAGAAAAGATTACCATTTCAGGCTAATGCTATCATTATGACAAGATGGGACACATTGTAGAAATTTTGTCCAGCCAAACCAGAAGAATACAAGAGAACATAAGAGGCACCATGCCCATAGTCAAAGATGAAGAGCCAACCACAAACATGTTAAGAGAACAAATTAAATAACATGTCTTAACCTCGACCCTCTCAGGATCTATAACACCCGGAGAGGACACTTGTCTCATTGATAGTGATGCATCCGCCAATATGATGGGGACAAAGAAAACATTCTCTTACCTGGAAAATAAGTTTTCTCAGAAAGTGACTCCTGGATATGATTACCAATATCCCATCAAGGGAGTGGAGAATCAAAATACAAACCTAATTCGTAATTCACTAAAAATTTTAGCTGCTGGGTGTACCTACATGTACCAAAGTTTGAAAGAACCTACTCTCCATTTCAGCTTTAGAAAGAAAGCTCGGGGAGGCTACCTTTATAGATGGAGAAAGTTCTTATGTGGGCTAAAGGAGAAACTCTAAATGAAGAAATCTTCATTGGAAATGAAGAAAATGGTTTGTATAAACTAAAGGGTCACTGAGAAGCTTCCATGACCCACACCATTGAAAAAATCATGTGAACTCTGGCATAGAATATTATCTCTCACATCAACTACAAGCAGCTTACCATACATATGCAAAGCGCTTCACAAGTTTACCAAAACTCAAGGGTGACCACTTATGAAGGCGATGCAATGGATGTGCACAAGGAAGAAAATCAAGAACCATTTTCCTAAAAGAGACAACAAAAGAAGAAAGAGAGTCCTAGAACTCACTCATTTTGATGTATGTGGCCTAATGCCACCATCCTCCATTAGTGGGTATGCGGGCATTATGTATCATTTATTGATGATTATTCTCGCAAGACTTGGATATTTTGAAATTCCAAAGACGAAGTGTTCAAAGAAGTTCAAGGAATTCAAGCCTTGATAGAGAGAACCTTTCTCGAAAAGAGATTAAGATACCATATCAAATAATGAAGAATGTACCCTCAAAAGAGTTTGTGAACTTCTACAAAGATGTTAGAATCAAGAAGGAACTCATCATTCCTTAAAATCCTCAATAAACGTATAACCCAATCCAGTGAACAGAACGATAATGGAAGGTGTGAAGACTAAGGATCCAGTTGATCAAGATCTTCCTATGCTTATGGTATAGAGAAGTGCACGGCGCTTGTATATGTGCTAACCGATTATCCCATAATTCATTTGGGCTCAAGACCCTAGAAGAGATGTTCATCGAAAAGAAGCAAGAGGTAAGCCATCTTAATATATTTGGTTGTCTAATATTTATTCACATACCCAAAGAGAAGAGAAAACAGTTGGAACCTTCAGAAAGAAGGAATATTTCTGTGACACATTTCATGAGGTATCCAATGCCTTCAGAATCTATATATACCAAGTCACCATCACACTGAGATCAGTAGGGATGTGACTTTGATGAAGATGCAGCGCTAAGAAATCTAGAAGATGCTGGGCTTGAAGAAGTATATGAAGAGTGGAAACCCAATCCCCCACACTGCAATGAGGGAGGTTCCCTAAGCTACAGAACCAGTAAGGGAAATCATAACTTCCACTGATAACAAGATTCTAGAAGATCATGACATAAAAGAAGTTCAAGAACCTCCTAAGATGACGATCTTCCATAAAAGAAAGCCAACATGAGCTAGAGAGCTTATTCAATATGAAGATAAGTATGGTGTTCCCGAAAGAACAACGAGACAGTAGAAAGACCAAAAGCCATCCCGCTTATACGGATTTGATGTGTGATATTCTAGAGGAAGAACCTACCTACTTTGAAGAAGTTATTCAGAGGAAAGAATGGGCAAGATGCTATGACAGAGGAATTAAATCCATAATAAAGAACGAAGTATGGGAAAGAAGTTCCTAGGACCGAAGAGGAAATGTAGAATCAAACGTGGTTTTAAATAAAACACGCTAATGGATGGAAGTATTTGGAGAAGTAAAGAAATATTTGCTCGGGTGACTTTTCTCGTGAAATAGAATTGACTATGGAAGAGACATTCTACTTTTGTAGCCGTGACACACTTCAACCGCAACCATCATAGCTCTTGCACCTAAGATAAAGTGGAAGTTGTATTCGATGGACGAAAGACGCTTTTACTAAATGGTGTCATCGAGGAAGTGTATATAGAGCAACCTCATGGATTTTAAGTTGAAGCCGCTGCCCCATGTCCTGATATTGAAGAAATCCTTTTATATCGGATACTGAAGCAAGCCCTAGAGCTTGGTATGGTCGGATAGACAGCTTTTCTTGACGAGTTTGGGATTTACCAAGAGAGTAAAGCGCATTCAAATCTCTACTTCAAAAATATGAACAATGAGCCAGTAATATTACTGCTATATGTGGGATGACTTATTCTAACTGGAGAAGAAAAGTTCATCATTGAATGTAAGAAGAGACTTTGTCCTTTAATTTGAAATGAAATACCCTAGTTTAATGTATTATTTCTTAGGTCTGAGGTATGGAAAATTCCAGAGAGGATCTTCCTTAACAAAGAAGCGGCGCAAAATAAACTCAAGAGATTCCACGTATTAAATGCAAGTCCATCACACCCATGGAAGCCAAGTCAAGCTTTTTGGCTCCATTAATTTCGTTAAAGTTGATTGATGTCACACGCATTGCATTGCATTATTGGATCTGATGTACTTGATCTAACACGAATTTATGATTGTTTTACAAGAACACCTTGAGTCGGGCCTGTAGAACCCATACGTTCACTTAGTGGCTCTAAAACATGTGATGAGGTACCCTCAAGGTACAATAGATTGTGGTCTCAATATGATGGAGATCATGATTTCACATTGAGTGATATAACGGGATGCGATTGGGAAGGAAACATTTTAACAGAAAAGGTAATTTCAGATGGTGTTTCATTGGGGACCAAACCTATGAAGCATACAATACGTTGCATGTTCTCATAGTCGTAGCTTTCATATGGTTTCAAAAGTTATTGACCGGCCCATTTGACCTAGATATAGCCATTAAAACCATGATCCGGCGTGGATAACCAAAGCTACATAAAGATGATAGTGAATCTTGTATTCCACGGCCAGTCGGCTATCATAGAGATCCGATATCATTACATCCGTGATATGGTGCAGAGAGTCTTAAAGCTCCAGTACATTAGCACGGATGAACGTGTTGTTGATGTGTTCATCGCTTCCCTATCTCAGTGGTAAGTTTGAGCACCAGATAAGTTTTCAAATAGTCCCAAAGGACCTTCCCCGGCAAGCCGAAGAGTTGTGATGAGACACTTTGTTTCCACCACGGTCGCGGATGTAAAGCAAGAAGATGTAATGACACTAGTACTGTGCTTCCGACTTCGACAAATTTTGTGACTTAAAAGCCGCCTATAGTATCTTGCTTCCAACCCGATGGTTGTGACGCAGCGAAGATGTGGGCGTGATCTGCAATCGAAGCCCATTTGACGGGCCAGACATAAAGCCGCCTATAATCGCCTAAAATTGATTATCGACGAAAGCAGACAAGCATCTCAGCTTCCAAAATTTTAACAAATTTGCATTTGAAAGAAAACCCGATGAGATGAGACGAGCACCATAAGCCTCGGGCCGGATAATGGACGCAGCCCGCCTAGTATCTTGCTTCCAGCCTTGATTGTTGTGATGCAAAGTAGATCTATATCTTGCTTCCGTTCTTGAGTACCGGACGTAAAAGCAAGACGCTTGAGATGAGACTAGTAATGTGCTTCCCAAATGAGAAGTTGTGACGAATCCGCCTAGTATCTTGCTTCTAGCTTTGAGTGTTGTGGGATGTAAAGAAAGACGAAAATTGAAGCTTCCAAAATTTTGTTGCCAGATGTAAAGCCAATCCCAGGTTATGGATGAGTCAGCCCCTCGGTGGTTAGACGATGATGATAATGTATTAGTTTTATATTATACATATTGATGCATATGATAATTGCATTCCTTTGAGAATGACAGTGTTGCTGATGAAGAAAAAACTTTCGATGATTTATAGATACTTCATTCAGTGTTCCAAGATGCAGATATTGATATGTTGTCTCCCCACCCACTTGATGTTGCTTGGATGATGTTGTCCTCTCTCAGATGATGTTGTTGAAGAATGCCCTTCTTGTTAAGGGGAGCAAAATAATGTAACTGCACAGTCTATTCTTATTATTATTTGATATATTATGCCTTCATTGATCAACTTCTAATAGTAATTGATCATGTTGGACTATTGTGGCATGACCAAACTTTTGTGGATGGGTCATATTGTAATTGTAAAAGGCAAAGAAGAAGTCAGCCCTGCATCAAGAGGCCCCGAATATAATAAAGGTGGTTATAACCACCTGGGCTTTGAGAAGTCGGGTCAGCCGCTGAAGAGACACTTCAACACGTACTAGAATTTGTATAACAGAGGCTAGGGACTCACTTAGACACACACCTCACTTGCTCAGCTGAGAGACAAGTTTCAGAATCAAGTAGCTTGAAAAAGAAGGAGAGAGAGTGGTGCATCTTTGGGAGAGGATCTTCCGTGATTAGTTTAAGCTATCTCTTGGCATTGCATTGGCCATCTATAATAAGGAAATTTTGTTGGCTTCCCTAGAGTGGGTTTCCCAGATAAATGTTCCGCCTCTTGTGATTGTGTATTTCTCAGCTGATCTTGCATTATTCTATTGTTATCTATTGAAATGCAAAGAACTATAATAATGGCTTAAACATAACAATTGTTTCCTATGATTGCCTCTCTTTAGTGATCTTATTTATGCATCTAATGTTCTAAATGATTATAATAATAAAAGAATAACCATAACTATTAGATGTATAAGTGAAACTTTAACATAGTATCGTTAAGGCCTCAAAGAGACCAACTCACAATCCAGATTTCAGTATTGCAGCTACTGCAAAATTAGGGTTTATGCATAAACCCTAAGTGTGATACTTTGTTTGAGGAGGACGCTGGAAAAGTAACCACACTCTTAGGAACCGCCTAAGTAGGGTGCATCACTTCCTTGGATCAAAATTCCGAAATTTGAAGTTTGAAAAAAATCAGGGTTTCCTCATAAAAACCCTAAGCTGCAGTTGCAAGCATCAATTGAATTTGTAGTGACGCTTTGCAATATCGCTGCAAATTGCGCTAAGCCTTTCATGCCGCTTGCAACACCCTGTAATGTTAGTACCAAATTACAGAAGCATTCACAATTGCGCTGGAAAGTTGTGAAGTGTTGGGATGGATTTTTGTTGTCCTAGCATGCCTTACCCTAGCAAATCTCCAAAATTAACTTTAAGTTACAAGTTGAAGAACCTTTTGAAGTTTTAAAGGTTCATTATCGCTTATCAACGTTGTTGCTAGATGGTGCCACCACCGGCTCTGATATTTTCGTGAGGTATGTACTTACATATGTTCAAACTATATCATTATTCTAAAAGGGTATTTGCAGGAGAAAGAATATTTTGTCTAAACAACAATCAGAGATCCAGAAGGATCTCAAATCCAACACATATAGAGGAACTATGCACCCTAGGTCCAATTACTTTGATATGCCTCTACTTGTTATGGAATTGTTGTAATCTTATGAATATCCAGTTGTATTTTGATCTGTTGAAGTCATCATACTAACCATTGGTCAAAATTGACCAGTATTAGATTGATTATAGTTGAGATTATAGAGTTTATTGCCTAACTCGCATTTTGTCAAGATAGCATATTGTCTTAGTACGAGGATAGGTTGAAGAAAGTACTTGTCATATTGAATGAAGGAACTCGGAAGAAAAGAAACACGCCATTATTGAGGACAAGACTCTAGGTTCTAGGTGTGATTGATTAAATTAATAAGATTCAAATTTACACATATCACATTTGATAACTGCTAAACACTATAATTGTCATAGTATAATCTTTGAAAAAATTATTATCTAATACTTGGTAGCATGTGAGCACTATTGAGATAAATTTCATCAGAATATCATTCACTAGATATAATTAACATCTCTTCTTAGAGAAACTTCTTGTTTTGTTTCCAAGTTAATATGGAGGAATGATTGATCACAAACACTAGAAGAGTGTTTCTCCCATTCCTTATTATTGTATTTATACTTTTGGGCCCTTGTTTCAGCCGTAGGTCACAAGTGATATCTCTAAAGTAGCTACTATGATGATTGTTCTTCCTATTGTTTTATTATTATTATAAAGAGCATTATTCTTGTTCATTGTTCTCCTCATTGTTCTTTAAAACCAGAAGGTCACAAAAGATAACCCCGGAGGGAGATAGTAACTGCTGCAAAATGCAACATATTGGATGAGACATGGAGAAGACTATCCAAGTTGTATACATGATCGTATACATCCATGTAAATGAAGATGAAGAAGAAACTACTTTTGAGATACGTAGTATCGCATGGAGATTGGATTGTAAGGAGAAGGTTCCAAAGATGATCAACATTAGAATAGAACTCACAGACTTGGCAAATGGATAATGAAGCCACTGACAAGAAGCGTGTAATTCGCTTGAATTCTAACTTCACATATTAAGACTTGGTATTCAACACTCAAGTATATCTTGCAGAGACTCAATTTTTCAGACTCGAAGAAATCAAGACTCAAAGTGTAAGCCCATCTCTAAAGAATCAGATGGGAAAAAAGACATCTTCCAGATCAGGGAAGACTGATGCCATGAGTTGAGAAGATTAGATTGTAGCTTCAAAGACCTATAGGAGACATGAAATATCCTGAGAAGATCTCCTTGTTTCAATGACAGAGGAAAGGTAGTCAGAAGGACTAGGATATGATTTTTCCTTAAGACTGAAGGGAAGTCAGCAGGATTTCCATGATTGATCTACCATCAAGCATGTTCATGTGAGCAATGATAGAGTTGTACAAAGCCTGATTTGTGTCCGTAGGATTCTCCCATCAAAAGGGAGAAGACTATGACGAGACACTCCAGTAATCAGAAGAAGTATACATAGAACAAACATGATTCATTAAAAGAAGTTGACACAATATGAGATTCAAAGGGGAGTAAAGTATGAAAATCCATGTATTTTAGATTGCTATTCCAGCACGGGCCAGTGACATGAGTTAAGCCATGGAGACATCATCACAATAGAAGACGGAGTTACTCTCCAAAGGAAAGAAGAAAACTACCTTCAATTTCTATATGAAGCTGTTGTCATGATAGAATAGAGGATTTTCTCTCAAAATTCAACAACACCACAAGAGAATAGAGCAGTGATTCTCAGCGTCAGAAATAGTAGTTGTAGGTACAGAGTCCCTGTTCTAGAAGGAAGAAGGTAAAAAGTCGAGGACATACTCTCATGTAGTGAGACAAATAGTTCTTTGTAGAAAGTACATAGAACCAACACATGATTATGTACATTGAGTTGTACTGAAAGCAAGGTACCAAGTTGGACAACAATGTGATGTGAAAATTGCTTGAAGTAATGTGACGTGAAGACTCATGTCTAGTAGTTGAAGCAAGCTCCAAGATTTTGGTATGGCAAGATTGATTGTTTTCTAATGAGCTTGTCTTTACTAAGAGTAAAGTTGATCCCAACCTTACTTCAAGATTGAGAATGATGGACCGCTTATATTGTTAAAGAGATGTGGGATGACTTTATTCTGATGTGATGAAGAAAAGTTCACAGCATTGTAAGAAGAAGCTCGCTGCATAGTTTTAGATGAAAGACCTAGGCCCGATTTCTCAGGTCTTGAAGTATGCCAGATTCTATAATAGATTTTCCTTAGTCAAGGAAAGTATGTTGTGAAAATCTCAAGAGATTCGGCATGATGGACTGTAGAACCATGTCCACACCTATGGAGATCTAATCTGAATTTATTGGCTGATACTTTGTCAAAAAATACAGTTGGATGTTACTCTCATATAGATCTAATGATTGGTTTGTTGGATGTGATTATCTGAATAATGCCTGCATCATGCCATATATTTTCTTTATTGTGAACATATTGAGTCCAGTCAATTGTTATTAGCCGTTGTTGAAGAATACCCCTTCTTGTTAAGGTGGGGAGGCTTGGAAATATTGTAACTGGTTATCAATTCACCTCCGAGAGAGTTGAATAATATTATTATATTATATTTAATTAGGCCCTATTGTGCCTTAGCAAAAGTCATCCCTATTGTGCCTAGACAAGAAAAACGTAAATTAGAAAGGTAAAGTGACAGTTGGCCTGCAATCTAATTATAGGCCACAATTCACTATTTATAAGAGAGGGAAGCTTCATTTGACATACTCACACCCTCACCTAGCTCTCAGAGTGTGCAAGTCTTAGAGGAGATCCTACTGCAACTAGTTGTCAAGGAGCATTTTGGTCTATCTATTGGTATTTCTTGGTTGGAGTGGTGCGCTACCTTTCCTAGTGAAGGAGTAGGAGGGAGATCTTATGTTCGTCTTGCCCATTCCATATTGAGGAAGTTTTCGTTGGTTTTTCTCCCCCATGAGGGTTTCTAGGATAATATGTTTGTCTCTATTTTTTCTCCGACAGCATCTCTTCTCAATTTTTCTATTTATGCAAAAATTAATGTGTTAAAATCGATTATAATAATAAAGAAGAAGTGTAACTATTAGTTGCATAAGTAAATTTAACAATTTTAGATTGCATGATACCACCTTGCAACATCGCCTATGTTATTTGTTACCCCCCCAGCCTAGGGGAAACTAAGGAGATGATGTCTGAAGCCCGTAAGTGTGACATGGACCATCAAGAGTCCGATGGATAGCACATCCCACAGAGCCCCTATTCTACAACACACTTCATCATCATCAACAACAAGATAGCATTGTCCACCACACCTGGGTTTGTCTCCTAAGAAAAAAGGCATCATGAGGTAATGTCCAAATTTCATGGTAAGTGAAAAATTTATTTAAAGCATTTACATGTTGCAAAGAGCAATTTCTTGATTATGAACGCTTTTCAAAAATTATACATTTTTCCTAATTTCACTTTGGTTGTTGGCATGGTATCCTAGTAAGCACACTGGAAAAATGATTTCTAATTGAGGGTTTCTTGAAGGTTCATCGTATTGTTCCCACTATACTACCTTCCACTTTCCATACTTCTTCCTTCAAGCTTTCATCTTTGGGTTTTCGGTGAGCATTGACCTCAAGAAGGATTGTAATCACTTCATGGGATAAAGGCCCAGCGGTGTTGTAGCTCACATCATACATAAATGTTCGCCCTAAATTCTTGAAAGCCATAAAATGCTTCTATGAATGAATAAAGGACTTTAAAATAAATAAAATGTCTCATGGATGGGGAATGCACATGATGTTCTTTATTTCCAAATTTTATAACACTCAATGTGTTCTAACTTAAAGTGGCATTGTCGCACTTTCTTTCCATTGCACATAGCATTCAATGTTTGGACTTAATGGAAAAGGAAAATAAAGGGCTTGGGAAAAGGTTTCCATTGTAAACAAAAGGGAAACGCGAAGGATGTAGCACACCCTCTACAAAGGCACTCATAAATGAGACACTAAAAACCCTTGATATGTCAAGAACCTCGTGCCCAAGAGTCCTTCCCCAACCCACCTCATACTCACCACATGGTCTAGAGAGGGTCTTTGGAAACATTCCTTGAATTGGGGTTTGGCCTACCCAATAGGGCACCATGGCACTTCCCATACCTAAATTTGGCAAAGTTTATAAGGTCTCTGAAAGAATGGTTTAATTCTGAAAAGGGGATTTAATGCACCCTGGTTGCGGTTCTTACATGTGGCTTACTTTGCATGATTCATATGACTTGTGCACCCTTGGAGGGAATACTTGTTCGTCTTTGCAGGACTTACCTGCTGAAAGCTATTCATGATGAACTATGCCACTTATTTCATAGGGCTTGAAAGCCCATAAGGTGGATGGTATGCCCCATGCATAGGAGATCATTGATGATGAGTGTTTCACCTTGAGGGTAGAGGATGTCGCCTTTGGAGGCACCTTGGCATCATTGGAGGATGAGATTGCACCCCTTTTCCACTTTAACATAGCCTTTGGAGGTTTGGGACGTCACCCACTAGCCCTTGATGTCATTCTTGAGGCTAGGGTTTGATGGATGATGATTGTGAGGTGGTTTTGACAAGGAGGCTCATGGCATGGACGCTTACTAATACTTAATCATGACAAATGTCCTTGGAGGCCTAACTGCCCACTCATTGAGGTTGGATGTCACACTCTCTAGACTTACGTCACCCTACCAGGGCATGACATCACCCTTGTGGTTTTATTTCCAAGGTATTTTTTCATTTTTGCATAATTTAAAGGAAAACAAAGGGGGGCTCTAATCTCTTCTAACTTCAGAATTGACAATTTAAAGTGGATACTAGTTTAGATGGAATCATATAAATAAAGGACCATCTCATTTTCATGTTATCATCATTTGTTCATAACCATATGTGAATGGCTCTCTCCACAGGGTTAGGGCCTCTCCCACACTAGAATGTGCCCTAGTCTCAAGAATGCCTCCTCCTCAAGCAAATGTGCCCTCCTCCATAGAATGCACCTCCTATACCATGTGCCTCACTCTCACAATGGCCTCTATAGCACAAGAGTAAGCCACAACAAGGGGAGTGAACCTCCAAGCAATGGGTGGAGCCTCCTCTACTAGATGTGCACCCTCCTCTCTGCTGTTGTGCCCCTCTCCACTAGTAAGTGTGCCCTCCACCACAAGTATGCACCCTTCTCTAGGGTAGTAGCTAAGCCTCCATGGAAGGCACCTCCAAGCTCTCTCAACTCAAACAAGGCTTCCTCAAACCCTAATGCAGTGCACCCTCCTTCTCCTCAAGATTTGCTTCAGTTTCCTCCTTCTCTCATCTCCTCTCTTACAAGAAGAATGAGTCTCATAAATGCACCATACCCTCCTTTAGCCTCCTTTGGCCAAACCTCCCTAAAGATCAATGGCCTAGATCCACCTAGTCAAGTCTAATCAATGGGTGAGATCTAATCCAAAATCTCATTTAGGAATCCCACTTTCCTTAGTTTGCTTTTATGTCTATTAATCTTGACTCCACTTGTGAATTAATTGTCACTTTAATGACTTAAATAACATATTTCACTTTTGGACTTCAAATCTCCCAAGTCAAAGTGAAATTAGAATCATAAAGTAAAGTACAAGGGTAATAGTCTCATCCTTTGTGCTTAGAGTCTCATACAACACATGGGGACCACTTTCCACAAGAAATTCCAACCAACAACATGGTGAATATAGATTCTTTATGCTAGACATCTTTCTTGGTAAAACCCTAAGAGAGGGGCATAAGTGATTCATCCTCTCACAAGGTTATTCTTGTTTTAAATTGGTGAAATCTCTTTGCTAGGGTTAGCATCCTAAAGCCCTAAAGGCCTAGCACTTTATGATTTTAGCCCTAGACACTCTGGATTTCTGACCTAGTTGAAGTATTAAGAATGGAGAGGGTTGCTAGAGCCCGCAAGTGTTTGGACTCTAGCAATCATTCTCTTTAAGGCTTGAAATCTAAGGCTTTAATGTGCTAGCACCTTAGAGCTTAAGCCCTACCTCTTTATTCTTTGCTATCTCAATCTTCAAGTATTGTTGTATTGATATTATAAAGACTCCATGGCCCTCAAATGCACTGATTTTACAGCTCTCTTATGGTGAAATTGATCAACAACCACTCTCTTTCAACTCTCAAGATTTTTACTAATTTTGCTAACACTCACTAATTCACTCTCAGAACTTGTTGTTGTTGCAAAAGTTTGCTACAACCATCTTAATACACCTTTATTTGCTGCACACACTCTTGTAAAGGTGGCTTAACTTGCTTAGAATTTCTCCTAATAAATTGGATAATGTTATAT
Source organism: Picea sitchensis (assembly GCA_010110895.2). Taxonomy (NCBI): domain Eukaryota; kingdom Viridiplantae; phylum Streptophyta; class Pinopsida; order Pinales; family Pinaceae; genus Picea; species Picea sitchensis. Next base: position 4,764 of record SNQJ01S0175470.1, on the reverse strand, counting down.
GTGATGCATGCTTAATTTTCTTGGTCAAATGTTGAAATTCTAAGCTCCTTTTGTTTGCTACATCAAGCAAATTTATATCAAAGTTGTTATAAGACTATCATACCATCATAAATTTGTACCATCCATTGTAATTTTCATTGTCTAGTGTCTTATGAGGTATTAATTGTATGTTTGTACTTTGAAATCATCACATATATGCTATAAATTGTTCTTTCTCTAGGAAGGTACTCAAACAACCATATACCTCTTAGTTTCCTCTTTGACCTAAATCAATATTTAGGTGATCAAGAGAGGGAGAAGTAGGATTGGCTACTTTACTTGCTACTTTGATCCCTTGAGGGGGTCATTAGGGAAGCCTCCTTTGTGGTGGACCTACTTCCATCACTAAAATAAGGGAATTTCTTACCAAGGTGACACAATGGTGGGATTTTCCATAGTTACACAAGTTTTGGGTCACTTGTGGGCTTTGCACAAGTACAAATCCCACAATAACATTTCCATGTCGTTGTCGGGGTGGATTGAGTCATCCTCAATGACATATCTTGGTAAACTTTCTCTTGAAGCCCTTATATCTCAAGTTTACCTTGTGACTCCACTAAGGATAGTTCCCTCACCTTCCTCTTATGATCCTAGACGGATCCACCCACTCCAATCGGGATATATTGGCGAGGTGTCACCGCTTCAACTTTGTAATATTGTATATTTTTTCAAGTACTGGATTATGACACGCAAGTGGCTATCAAGCGTGAATGTTTCCTCCATGGACATTGGGAACAATTGTCCAAAATTTAATGGAGTCATGTCCTTGGCTATTAATCATGTTGTGAATTTCTTGAGTTATGTTTCAAAGATAGATGTGACACATCAAGATGTGCTAATAAGATTTGTTTTTGTTATCTCTTGAAACAAGACAAAAGGATTGGGTCGAGCATACTAATCTAAAGAGTATATCTCTCTCTCTTCCAATCTTCATTAAAATATATATGTGTTGCATATTGCATGTCATCGTAGTGTAGTTGCATTTTGTTTGGATTTGCATACATATTTATGATTCACATGTTGTTTTTCTGCATCCTTGCATGTTGCTATGTTACATTCATATGATTTGCATGCTAATGTTGGAATAAAAATATCAAAATTTTTATTTTTTCAAGTTTGATCTAGATTTGATAGTTATCATTTTTCCATATGAATAGGGAGTGAGTTACACCACCCCTTTGATTTCAACAATTTATTTAAGTGTGTGTAGGTATAGGTCATACCAAAAGATGTTGACATTCTCATGCGCTCTACGATGAACATATGTCCCCATGTAGGAGCTAGAGGTTACACCCCCAACATAAGGTTAACTAAGGAGATGATGTCTGAGTCTCGGCAGTAGAAATGGAGTGTTGAGAGTTGGATGGATAGCACAACCCACAAAGCCTCTACACCATGCTTCACTCATCATCATCGAAGGCAAATGATCCAATCGGACCGTTTGGTTCCTAAAAGACGTTAAGTCTTGCTTCATTAGGCAGTCAAGTCTATCTACCGGTAAGTGTCACTTTAATATTTGAAGCATTTAAGCATGTTGCAAAAGAGTCATTTCTGATTATGGAACATTTGCTTGAAAATTATACATTTTTCCTAATTTCACCTCGGTGGTTGGTATGGCATTTGTTAGTGCTGTAGAAGCCAGTTCTCTTTAGATTTCGTTAGCTGTGGTCGCTTCCTAGCACCCCTTCAGCTATTGCAATAATTTTATAAATAAGAATGTGTTTGGGTTTTTGAAAGAAGGTGGATCAAGTAGACTGAAAGAGAAAGAATAAGAGAAACGCAGCTAAATGTCGACAAGAAAACACCATTGGGCATGGAGTCAAGTAAACACTCTTTGACGCAGGCAATCAAAATTTATATCAGATAAGAAGTTTTTATATGTAAATGGATAGAAGAATAGGGAATAAAAAAGTAGAACATCTCTCACAACCAAGATTCTTCTTAGTCAAATGGATGCAACGATACTTGAAACAAACACATGGATGATAAAGCAAGGATGTTGTAAAATCTTTACCGCTCGGGAATCTATCATCCATAAGCAACCATTGATCCTCAATGTCTATAATTTGTTCAAGTAAGACGAATTTACGTATCAAAACAAGCGAAGGTGGAAAACAATATTTAGACGAAGAAAATCACAATTTGATAAACAAATGTCATATATCTCCAATGTCAGAAATGATTACAGAAATACAATGCCTTCAGGCATACAATCACTCAGGTTGGATGCTATTTCATTGATATCTTCTCGGGCCTTACCCTCACGGGTCTTCCCTTTCCTCCTCAAAGTTCTTCCTTTGGTCAAACAAAGGTTTAAATAATAAAAAACAACAGTCTAACTGTTTTTTGATTTGTTGGCGGTAAGATTCTACCAAATCATTCAAAATAGAATAAATCAATAAAATGAGGAAAAATATTGAGTCCTTCTCAACTCGAACGCTGTTCTTTGTTATGACAGTCTTCTTCAAGGCTTCCATTTGTTTAGTTTCGTTTTAATATCTGATAATTATCCTACCAACGAATCCTCGAATTTGCTCAATACTCCAAGATAATCAAAAGATACTATGTTACCGAGTATTCTTCAGATTGAAGGCTATCATCTTAGAATGTTGAAGCTTATAAATGATTTACTGTAATTTTTATGATGCCACCTGTATATGTTCCATCGAATGAGTAATTGTTGGCTAGAGATGTGAATTTTTTATGTCCATTTGTTGATGAAAATCTAGAAGTGATATCTCTGATTGCCATCTGCCCTACCACCTGTGCCTTGAAATCCTGAATACTCATTGTGCCCTGCCACATGTAAGATACTAACATTGACTCCTTCTGGGGATGATGCTCTACCCATGAGGCATCAAGAACAAGCAATCCAGTGTGCCTTTTCCTCTATGCATCCACACAACACAACCTGTAAACTTTTGTCTCTGCAAACATCCACATTCTTCTATGTTGTGCCTAGTCCATTGGGTTATGGAGTCACCTAATGCTGTCATTCAAATCTGGCCCAAGCTTTTGCAACTCTGCTCTTCATCTGAAGCCAAACTTCCCCTGCCAATAGTGTCTTATGTGCATTGGGCATGGTGTCTTTATTTCAAAAACTGAAACCAAATACTGGATACAAACCTTACGTATTGTGCAAACTAGAAATGCTCAGCCATGAGCTTATTCATCGATGCTACCCTACTTCTAACCAGTAAAATTGGCTCATCATGTGACATCATGCTTCCAATGAAGCCATGATAACATCAAACCATTTATCAAAGCTCTTTCAACACAAATGGAAATCAGAGAAGAAATCATTACATGTAACAGGAGTTTAATTTGTAACACATAACTACAACCATCCTCTGGTTTAATTTTGAAAATAGTAAGATTGAAATCTTCTGAGAAATATGATTCCATATAAATGGCTATCGGATCATAAAGAAAAGAAATAGATGAACAACCCAACAGGTTTACCTCTGCTTGTAGCTTTGTTTCCCCTTCTGATAGATGGCAGCCATAAACTGGTTTTGACTGTACATGACAAATGGGCAAAATGTTCTCATAAACCTGTTGATCAAATCTAATATTGCCATATGTTGCCTCATATATATGTTCTTGATGAGCAGCCTCTTGAGTTTCTTCCTTAATCACATGTGACAACATATCATAGAAATCTTCTTGAAGGAGTTGAGGAAAAACCTCTTCTTCAACTATTGCTTTATCCGGATCTAAGTTAGCAAGTGCATTAGAAACAAAAACTAATGCATCTTCAACTATGTAGTCGTCTTTCCTTTTATCAATTAGATCTAGAAAATCTTCCTCAACAACATGATTTTCATCCTTGCAATCAGAAGAAACATTTTCTTTCTCTTGAATATGCTTATCAAATTCGTCACAGCAATTTTCAAAGAGACTTTCAGCTGAAAAAACTTATTTACAAAATATATTGAAAGCAATATGAAAACTTGCCAATGAGATAATAGTTGAAGTTGGAAGTGATCTGCACCAGTCAAGGGCTGCTCCCTTCAACGAGTATCTGAAAAGCTTGATCTTGACATCCTCATGCATAATCCGACGTTCATGAATAAACTCATGAAAATATAGCAGATGCTCAGCCGGAACCTCCCAATCTTCGCCTTTAAACGTAGGAATGATACCTTCCCATTCAACTCTGCTAAGAATTGGGTTTGGAAAACCCATGACATCTGAAAAATCACAAAAAGCAAACCTTTGAGCCAAAATGGCTTCCATGCTTGGATCCAGTGGAGTCGCCTATTAATCTTTAGACAGTAGAGTCGTCATGGTGAAAGATTTGCAGTCATGTATATGTCCCCTTCCTATTCACCATCAAGAAGCGGATCTGATCGTTGTCATTCTCCTAGGGAAGATATCTTCGTTCCTTCGTCCCTGGCAACGGCGCCAAAAATGTTAGTGCTAGAAGTTGCCCCTAGACTGCTATAGGGTCAAGCCTAGCACCCCTTCAGTTATTGCAATAATTTTATAAATAAAAATGTGTTTGGGTTTTGAAAGAAGATGGATCGAGTAGACGGGAGAGAAAGAAAAAGAGAAACGGGCTAAATGTCGATCAGTAAAACACCATTGGGCATGGAGTCAAGTAAACACCCTGTTGATCGGAGGCAATCAAATTGTATATCAGATAAGACGTTTTTATATCTAAATGGATAGAAGAATAGGGAATAGACAAAAAGTAGAACACCTCATCAAACCAAGATTCTC
>SNQJ01S0175469.1:0-20099 GCA_010110895.2 Picea sitchensis | reverse complement strand
GTAAAAATATTCAGATTTCTAAGGATTTTATATAGTTTTTATAAAATTTTGGCGATTTTTAAGGTAAAATAATTTTATCATATAGAATTTGGGCGAATCATTTTTAAAATAGCGAATCTCATTTTTGGAAAAACCATGAAAAAATATCCCATGAGCGAAATTTAGCCCCTAAAATCATCCTTAACCCCGGACCGGACTCGCTCTTCCAGTTGATAGACGGTCAATTTCGCTCATCAACAGGTCGAGATCCACTTCGTGTCTCTAGGCTTTGGGAAAACCAAAACTCAAATCTCGCTTACTCTTCCATGTTCTTTTACCTAGAGTTGTGGACCTAATGACACATGTCTCTTGTTGATCAACGACTAAGATCCATTTCAAGCCTTTTTATCTGGTGCTATACTTCGCACAAGTTTTCACTCTCAAATGCCCATGAGTCATTGATCTAGACTATTCCTGGAATATCCACCATTGAAATATTAAAACTTCCTTCTACTCATGCTTAAATCCCAAAATAGACTGCTAAGAAATTTGTGCTTTGTGTTCAGTGATGTGGCCTGCACGATCAAGAATTTGGATGATTGGTTGTGAGCTGAGAAAATAGGGAGACTAGTAACTGGAACACAGGAGGAGAGTGCTCATCCTCGTATAAAAATAAAGGGGCTTGGGGTCGATATTTATTTCAGTTAAGATATTGAGGGAAACCAGGGCACATAAATGAATAAGGGCACACATAATACAACTTTACACGCTGAAAGGGGATAAACTTAAGACTTGTTGATTCGAAAAGGATAGAGAAAGGGACAAATTACAGACTTGGGTAGAAACCACAAACCCACAAGACTCTGACAAGTTCATGTGATCACATTTGGATCCACAGGGGATGGCATGCTCCCTGCGAGATGCTAAGAACACATAGTTCCAGTGCCTTAGTTGTTGGGCTATGGAGTCTAGCTCAAAAATTTCGCTGAAGAAAATAGGGAAATATGTATACTACTCTAATCAAGAAATGAAAACACATACATGGGCTCCAAAAGGAGCTTATTTATGTAAAATCCTAGGATAACTGATTTTTACAATGCGCTAGGTGAAAGAAAAATTCCACCATAGCCACCCAGACTGCTTGGTAATATAATTATTCCCTTTACTACAAATGATTGACAAAAGGTAAAAGAAGTATGACAACATAAACAAAACACATCTTGGAACACTGACAATACCCCCAAATAATGACAAAATGAATAATTTTTTAGGCTCCAATGCTTGTGGAAAACACAGCTCTAAATACAACCCCACAGGGTCAAAAAAATTATAATCAAGAACGCTCAATTGGTAAGAAATTACCTCTTGTACTTAATTTCTACTCACATGTCATTTGATGTTCTCAGAGTATACATGTGGGTGGAGGATAGATGCAGGTTGGCTAATCCCGGGTGATATTTGCTCACTTACAAGATTTGGACAGAAGATAAACTGCACATTTAGCTCATCCTTTTCTCCTCCATGGCTCTCCCAAGGATTAGATTCTTACTCTAATAAACAGGAACCATGGAAAATCTCTACTGTTCGTCATCTTCACTGGGATATTCATCAAAAGTTGGTTGTTCTTGGTTAGTATTTGAAACAACTTCTTTATCATAAGCAGGACTGCCAAAAACATCAGTTTCTAGGACAGGAATATCCTCTGCATTTCCTTTATAAGAGAAGCAAACAAACTCTGCCTTTGACTCTGAAAAACTAGGAAAAAAAATAGAGGAATCTTCCCTAGATTTTGCTGATATCTTTTCATTTATCTTAGCTTCATAGTCAGGAGAAAAATCTTCTGTAGAATACACTTTCTCTTTGACATTGGTATATTCAGAAGACATGTCGATCTTCATAAACGGTTAAAACAATAGACATGTATGATATGATTCCAGACATTTCTATGTTATTTCTATCATAATGAATATCATTCAACACCTCATGCTCTTCATGGAAAATGATTTCTTCCACAATAACAACTTCATCACAAAACTGATATTTGTGACAGGTAGAATCTTTATAAAACAAATAAAACTCATCACAACATTTTTCATAAAGATACTCAGCTGAAAAATAATCTTTACAAAACAAATTGAAAGATGCATGAAAACATGTCAAAGAGTTGATGCTTGCAATGGGAAGAGACTGACACCAATCATGAGAAATCCCCCTTAATGAATGCTTGAAAATATTAATCTAAACATATTCATGCACAATATTAAGTCGATGAAGGAATTCATGAAAGTCCAACAAATGTTCAGCTGGTACTTCCCACTCTTCTCCTTGGAAATTAGGAAGGCTTCTTTCCAATTCATCTCTATTAGGCAGTGGATTAGGGAAACCCGCTATTTTTGAAAAATCACAGAAGGCATACCACTGAGCTAAAATATTTTCCATTTCAAACTATTGGAGTCGCCATGGTGAAAAATGAGCCATCAGAATAATGTGTCCAACATTAGTTCACCATCTAAAATTGGATCTCTACAATGTCGTTCTTCCCAGGGAGCCTTTCAATCTGGGACATTAGCTAAAAGACTTCTTGAGAAATATTTCCTTTCTTAATAATCCCCTCTGGGTCAACTTCAGGTGTAGCCAGAGGTAGTTGTGGAGTATACCTCGTGTGTCTACCTCTGGAAGCCACAACTGAAATAGTGGAGTCACCAGGTGCAAGATATGCAATCTTCAATGGTACTGATTTCTGATGCACCTTTAGAATCAAAATTTATTTGTTGTTCTTACCCAGGGAAATGTCTTCAATTCATTCCCCAAAAACGATGCCAAGAATGTTACCAAAACCTTTGGATCTGAGGATCTGATGATGCGTGGCCCTCTAGAGATCGATGGATGAGATCCCTTCATGGCTCTGAACTTCGAGAAAATCAAATCTCAAACCTGGGCTTCCAAGTGCTTTTACTTGGAGTTGTCTATATATTGACACATGTCCTCTTGAATCAATGACTATTCTCTTAATTTCGGACTTTGATCCCTTCAACCATATTGACGACCCTTCTTCTCCCTTATTGATCAATGATTGAGATCTCCTTCGGGTCTCCAAGCTTAGGGAAAATCAAATCTCAAACCTAGTTGCCTTCTGTGCTTTTACCTAGAGTTCTAGATCTGGTGATGCGTGGCCTCAATAGATCGACGAATGAGATCCCCTCGGGACTCCAGGCTCTGAGAAAATCAATTTTCAAACTTACCTCTCCCACGAAGCTCGTGGATCTCTGCCATGTCTCCCCACTGTTAGATAGTTCATATGATGTCATATGATGTCATGTCTGCTGATGTGTCATGATAAGGAGGGTGACATGGCCATGACTAAATGTTTTAGAAAGAGTGTCATGTGTCATGCCTGATGAGAGTGCATCACATGCTTTGGGTCTTCGAGACTTTGGTGCTTCGGGTCTTCAAGACCTAGGTTATTTTCTCATTTTAAAAATCCCTAAGTAAAACTCTTGAAGTGACAGATATGATGACGCGTGGCATTCTGGATTTGGACGTCTAAGATCCACTTCGGGTATTCAAGTTCTGGGAAAACCAAAACTCAAATATCGCTTACTCTTCCGTGCACTTTTACTTGGAGCTATGGACCTGACAACATGTGGCTCTTGCTGATTAATGACTTAGAACCATTTCGGGCCTTTTTCTCTAGTGCTATACTTCGTGCAACTTTTCACTCCCAAATGCCCATGAGCCGTTGATTTGGACCATTCCTGGAATATTCGTCACTGAAATATTAAAACTTCCTTATTCTCATGCTTCAATCCCTAAACAAACTACTAATAAAGTTGTGCTTTGTGTTCTTGGTTGTGGCCTGCACAATCAAGAATTTGGATGACTGGCTGTGAGCTGAGGAAACAGGGAGACTACTGAATGGAACATAGGAGGCAAGTGCTCATCCTCGAAAAAAAAAAGAGGGGCTTGGGGCCAATATTTATTTCAGTTAAGATATTGAGGGAAACCACGGCACAAAAACAAATAAGGGCACATAGAAGACAACTTTACACGCCGAAAGGGGATAAGCTTAAGACTTGTTGATTCAAAAAGGATAGAGACAAGAGAAAATTACAGACTTAAGTAGAAACCACAAACCCACAAGACTCTGACAAGTTCATGTGATAACACAAACCATGAGGTGGACTTGTGGTCTATTCCATTTTCATCCCAATCTGAATTTGTGTACCCGACCAAATATAGAGGACAATCAACTGCATAATAAATACCAAAACTAGGAGTTCCTTTTACATACTGAAGGATTCTCTTAGCAGCGTTCCAATGAAGCTCATGGGGCTCCTGCATATACCTAGAAACAAAAGTCACTTCATAAGAGAGATCGGGATGGGTATGTGTGAGGTACAATAAGCTCCCTACCTCTTTTTTGCTTTGTTTTTTTTTGAAAGATTTGATCTCTTCCTTTGAGTGTCTTTCTGTTACAAAGCATTGTTTTTCTTTAGAATTGTTTAGTGAAAGAATACTTATTTTTCTAAATAAATCGTGTTAAAAGAGAAACTTAGTTTGGGTTGTTGTTTTTTTTGAAGTGATTTGTTATCGCTTTTAACTATGTTTAAAACAAAAAATCTTATTTCTTGCTTTGCATTAGTTTTGGGGCATTTTTTCATTTGAAGTAGAGAAAATGCAAGGTTTTTGGATTTTTTAATATTGAATTGGTTTTTTGGCCAAGAATCATGTATTGGTGTACAGTCTCTTTGGATCATTTATTGAAGTTCTTGATATTCATGATTTTAATAAAATTTTGGGACATTGTGCATCTGGGAATGATAAAAAAATTCTCCTTCTCGTAATATATCTTTCATCGAAGTGAAATATTTGCATTCTCATTTCTTAGCATTGTTTAGAGTTAGTCAAAACATCAATTAGTCCATGAAATTTTCCTCTTGAGTAATAACAACCTTAAAAATAAAGTTCTTATAAAAAATAATTAGAAATTTTTATATTTTATGGTAGAAAACGTACAATAGATTAGTTGTAGGGATTTGGAATAGGTGTGAAAGATATTTTTCCAAAGCTATAAACAAACACAGAATCTTCATTTAGGGAGTGTTGAAATCCACTTATTACATTTTGTCCTAGGAATCCCTTCTAACACAAGGTTCAATCACGAGGTCGTATTAAGACTGGCAGAGTTACTCACCCTGCTTTGTTGGTCTTGGTGTAGAGATTGTGCGTATTATGGGGGTCGCTTGAAGGTATACCCACAATGATGAGTGGAAGCCTTTCAAGTTGATTTTAGGATAGATACTCTACCTTTGCGTGTGGATCAGACTGTCGACTATTTCCCCAGGCATCATTGTAGTAATTGGTAACCTTAGTGGTCTATCTCTTTGAGGGATTTACACGAGGTGACTGTGGAGGGGCAAGTCTTCACGGTACCTGGAATCAATGTTGGCCAAACTCACTCTGGCTCCTTAGAGGGTATAACCACATTTATGTGTGGGATCTTGCACCAGGGTGTAAGTCCATTAAGTAGGTCATCAACGTAACTTTTCTACCTGCTCTATCTCATCCCCTTCTTACATTGTCCTCACGACGTTGGATTTCATCACCAACTAGTGCGTCCATTTTGAGAAGGTTTTGTTTGTTTGCTTACTTCCTAGATTTTTAGCATGTGTTGTTTGTTTTCCCTAGTGAACTCTAGATTGGATCTTTATTTTTATGGCATAAATTCCTGGAACTACCAATGAAGGAACCCCTTTTCTAGGGGAACCTTTTGTTTTTCCCTCTTATAGAAACATTGGTCCTCCTCACATCGCTACTTTGAGCCTTGCAGGTCTCACTATTGGATTACCGGTATGGTTGTTTTCCACTCAGGTAATCCTGAATGTAGTTGGTGCTTCAATTGTAAGCACTTTCCCCCAAGAACATAAACCTCATGTTGATCCTTCGCCTTCTTCACTAGTAACATTTTTTTCGCCTTCTTCACTTGCAAGGTCTTCTTCCATTTCATCTTCTTCATCGAGTGAAATATCTAAAGCTAGTAACTTGGTGGATAAGAAGAAGAAGAAGAGGAAGAATAAGAAGAAGAAAAGGAAGAGTAAGAAGAAGAAAAATAAGCAAGGGTCCAATATTCCAACCACTAATAAACATGTTGGAAAACATTCAGTTACTGTTAATCGTGTTGGAAGTGTTGATGATGTCAAGATTCACCCAAACAACCCATAAGCCCAAGTACCCTTGCAGGACTTATAAGGGTATCCATATTCTTAAGGATTTCCCTGGTCTATCCAAGGTTATAGAAGCATGGTCTACACACCCTCGCCAACTTATGTCGTCAGCCTTTGAACAACATGTTGATGACCTCCCGTCAACTAGTCAAGATACCATTGAGAAGAAGAAAAGTAGAGTCAAGTTCCTGTGCATGTTATACAAAGGGAGTCAACTAGCTCACCTTTTCCCTCGTATGGATGAAGCCTAAAAATTCTTGGAAGACATGACTGTTGCACAGCCTCAACTTCCAGTTGCTTACCGTAAGCTTTCTCTTGACCCACTTCTAGTTGATGGAATGATCAATCTGGTCCCTTCGTCGATCAATCTGGTTGATCATGCAGTCAATATGGTCACGTCCTTAATTGAACCAGTTGACAAAGTGGTTTATCTGATCTCATCCTTGATCAATCCCACTCTCCTGCCAGAGATTGAAACCCAAGTGGTCGATCTGTTTCCATCTATCGACCCCATTCTCGCTTTGGAGAATGCAACCCAAGTTATCGATTTGATCTCTTCATCAATCGATCCTACTCTCTCGCTTGAGAGTAAACCTGATACTACTCACGTTTTTCTCGTTGATACATAATATGCATTGTTGGGGGACATTCCTCCTTCGCCCATGGAACTCCCTCCAAGTAATGAGTCCATCCTTTTCAATTGGGGTGTGCTAACTGGACCTTGTCTTCCCTCTCACATTCCTTTCAATATTACAGTACAGGTTTGTGGTCGGGATGTTCCTCAGACACTGATAGATGAAGGTTCGTCTGTTAGTATTTTGTCCTCTATTGCTTGGAAATATTTGGGTTATCCTCAGCTTGTGTCGGTTACGCAGAATCTATTAGCTTTTAACAAAAGAACCAGTCAGCCTTTAGAGATCCTTCCTCAGTTTTTTATAACTTTGGGAGGGAAAACTGTTGTTATTGACGTCATGGTAGTCCAAGACCACTTGGATTTTGATTTAATCCTTGGGTTATATTATTTCTATGCCATGAAAGCTATTGTGTCCACTCTTTTTCGTGTGATATATTTCTCTCACGATGGAAGAATTGTGATTGTTGATCAACTTCCATTTTTTGGTCCTAACTTGACTGTCAATTCAATGACCTCCCTAAATGGTTATTATATGCAGACGGTATCACCCCTGCCATAAGTCAATTATATGGTGTTGTCTCCCATGCCTTCCACTGTCGATGACAATGACTTGGATCTAGTAGTTGACATGGTGATCTCTTCGGTAGGGCTATTGGAGCTTGAACTCCTTACCCCTATCACAACCCTCGACATGTGTTCCTTACATAGTGTTTTTATTTCGTCAAATGAATATCTCTTGGAAGCCATGACCGATTTTTGTCCCTTGACATGGTGTCCTTATAGAGTATTGTCCTTTTAGAAGCCATGATCAAGAAGAAGTTGAGCATGGTTTTCTGATTTCAATCTTGTTAAAAAATGAAACCAACTGCGAGGATAGTTTCTGCATCTCTGTGGAAACCTCGTTAAAAAATGAAATAGAGGTTACGAGGATAGTTTTTCTTTTTTGTGTGTGCATCTCATTAAAAATGAAACAATGGTCTAGGGATTAAACCTAGATTCTCGAGCATAGTTCTTGTTCTTGTGTGAAGCTCGTTAAAAAATGAAATAGTTTTTCCCCCTCTTCGATTGCGTCAATTACTTCATTATGTATAGTATTTGAATCTTCTTTTCATCCTCCTATGATGTTGGATGAACCGAATCTTGGGGGCCAATGCTTCCAGCCTCTGGACTTCATGCTGAAGTTAAAGATACTAGTTTCTTAAGCTGGGGGCTAAGTACCAACCATCCCTGGATAATGCATTGGGAAGTCGCAAGCATAGTTTTCTATGGTTCAAGCTTGTGTAAAAAAGAAACCAACTACCTCAAGCATAGTTTCTTCTGGTTCAAGCTTGTGTAAAAATGAAACCAGGTCCAAGCATAATTTTCTTTAGTTTTTAATCTTGTGTAAAAATAAAATCTATTCCAAGCATAATTTTGTTTTATTTTAAATATTGCGTAAAAATGAAAACAATCACGAGCTTAGTCTTTGTTCTTTCTCATGCTCGTAAATACCTGAGAATGTAACCGAGTAAAATTTTATCACTTTTTCATACTCTTCATGGTAACACAAAAAACAAAACTTATGGAGTATCCCTTAAGCTCTTTTCACGCTCCGTAAAAACTAAACGATTGTTGAGTGACCTTGTTCTTTTCACGCTCAAAAAGTATTTGAAGAAAATGTTTGATGGGCGATAGTTTATCACTTTTTTGGTCTCATTAAACTAATTTACAAAAAAGGAACTGAGAGAGTTCTCTTTACATGTTTTCCAGACTCTCTAAACATGAAAACCCCTGAGTTTTCTCTCTTTGGACTCGTTAAACAAACATTGAAAGACCTATATGGAACTGAACCACTCCTTATTAGGGTTCGTTAAACATACTTCTAGGGAATCATCCGAAGGATGATCTTACATTACAAGAATATGTTATCCTCCTCAATCTTGTGTAAAAATAAATAGGTACTCGCCAGAAATGGCAGGGAAAAATTGAGAAAGAAATGTATCTAAACCTGTATTCTATGGAATAGTCACTTCTAAACATGACACCCTTTCACTTGCTTTGTGTCTAGGTTGGAAAATCCACTTATCTCTTGATCATACTCCTTTATAAGATTACAAATTGGTCTGTGATCCTTGTTGTTGAGTTAGTGTTTCCGAGACAGTTGTCATGTCGTCAATATGTTCAAAGAGAAGTTCAATCCAGAAACCCTTCTATTGCGTCGGCCATTTCTATAGTCCTTAAGCCTTCTATTGCATCGACCATCCTTGAGTCAGTCCTAAATCACTTGTTAATCTGATCTACTTCAAATATTTTTACTTGTTTCATGTCATTGATGGAGGATACATTAAGGCCTTCCTATGATGGGTCTTTTCCTATCGACTTCAACTCATTATCCAGGAACTAGACTTAGAAACTAATTGGTACCTTGGAACTTGCATGCCTTAATGGCAGGTTTCCTCGCTTATGACAGTGGGTTTTCATCATTGACCCCTAATTGGAAGATTTCATCGAGTGTTCGACCTTAACTCATTAATTCACATTCATTGGATTGTACTAGAGTACCTCGGGAGTCATTGAAATTAATGGTGATTTCCCTTGCACTTGTTAACAATATTAATTAATAGCCGGTAATCAAGTGGTTTCTACCATGTTCGACTTCAACACATGTATTCACATGGTTAGATTCATACTATAGAGTGGTGGAGATGAAGATCCTGGATCTTTCCGGATAGATTCAGGTTGTGTTGGAGTATATTCAATTTGTATTGTTGCATAGATCCACATTGTATGTCTCATGGCTATGTTCAAATTTGAGTTTTTAACACATAGATCCATAGTGTATTTTTGGTGGCTATGTTCAGATTTGAGTCATATTGGCATGGATGCACAGTGTATGTTTGGTGGCCATGACCTATCTTACTTGACATGGATCTTTACATGTCATCATTTATGATTTGATTCATTTGTATTCTGAGTATGGGAATTCCTACCTCAGTGATGATATATTATTTTACTGCATTTCCTTGTTTGTTGGCAGGTTTCTGACCTATTGTTCCTTGTTCCCTACACACACTCGACAAAGTATTTCAAATATCACTCTGTTCTAACTTCATACTTTGGGGGGCTCTCTATTACACATTATTTTCATCATCCCTATGACCATTAATGATGTAAACCTATATGTTTCCTTCAGATGGGTCAGTGGCTTAAATGCCTGAAGAAAGAAGGGAGAAGAACTTTTCCTGAGAGAAGAAATTGTATTTTCCATTGTAAAAAACCTATTAAGGAAGATCATCGCAAGCTGCACTATATGCAGGGTGTGATGATGCCTGATTTCCACACCCTTCTCTAAATCTAGACTATGGCATTTTCATAGGCTGCACTATAGCTAGGGTGTGGCGATTTCTGTACGTGGGAAAAATGGGCATCTTCTTGATGCTTCTAGAAGGAGAATTTTCTATGGTGAGGTGTCATTCAAATGGTTTGGATCTTACTCACTTTCATGATTTAGTGGGATCATCCTAACCTCCTCACCTTATCCTCTTCATCTTATAAAAGGAGTGGAGCTCTCATGGAGAAAGTTAGCTTGGCTTGGGATTAAGTTTAGTTGGATTGATCTTGGGTTTCGTAGCTTGGATTATTTGGAACTTTTATATTGGCTTTGAGATTTGATTTGTCAAGATATATTGTGAGTAGCTATCGGATCTATAGTCTCAGCATTCGTGGAGTGGAAGTGTGTGGGAAGTAAGGAATTGTTGGAAGGAACCTAACAACATCACGACATTTGGTTGTATATTTATTCCACATTCTTTAATATAGATATACTTGTTGGCACAGGGATAGAACCAGGGTTCAACACTACAACAACGCACCAAAAAAACCCTAACTACCGGCCCTTTCAGAAACACCTGCAAAGAAAATGAAGTCTCACCTGAGGTAGAAGCAAGGGTGTTGCAGGAATCAAGAGTCTGCAACCTTATCTAGGACACAGATCTGTGATTATAATACTTAACAGGGCACTTAGCATAAAAAAATCATCAATATTCAACCAATAGCTACTGTGCAGATAGAACAAAGCATCACATCATTCACTCAGATCTGATGTATTTAATCACTTTTTCATAAACAGGGAGGTTATATCTAGCAGATCAAGCACTAAGAACCTTCATATAGATCAGATCTAACATTCTCACACATTACTAGAACAAAGCATAAGCATATCTATTTCTATCAAAGCACTTAGCAAGAGAAGTTATAAACACATCAAGACAAGCACAAAGTGGAACAACATAGTGTTTATGTGGTTCACCCCCACCCTGGGGCTACATCCACAAACTCTTCTTCTTTATTGTCTTCAATCAATCGGTTACAAGCACAAAGCCTCAAAACCCTACTTTGCCTAGGACAGGAGATCTACACACCTCGCTAGATCCTCCTTCCTTGTGTTACAACACAAAGCACTTCACAACCTGTTACAATACCTTGCACCTAGCTCTGCAAGTCTCTCACGATATGCACAAAGCATCTACAAACCATACTTGCACGTAACACTTAGCTATCTTGCATACACCACATAGATGCACCACCACTTCTATCTAGCCTAAGAATCTATTTCTATATTATAAAATAGGCCTAAACATGGATAAATCCATCAGCTGACATCCCATTCCCATTACATATTCCCATATCCCAAAAAGGACCCAAAAAGGGGTTAAGATCCCGCAATCCCTACTTCATCTTGTGCTCCATATTCGATAGGCTGTCGAAGTCCCAAAATAGGTCAAACTTGACCAGATCCTTCAAAACTTGGTCAAGGGACAACATGCCCCCAACACTCACATGTGACTCGTCCCGAGTCACTCTAATGTAGGAAGTTCTCCTTTGAATGCATCAAGCTTGGCTTGAACTGCTTTGACTTGCTGTTATATTACAATCTCTTGTTCAGAAAGTTCTTGAATGACTATATCATTCACAAGTCCTTCCATTTGTTGTTTCGTTGCGGTGCTAACTTGCTCCAGTTCTTCTCCCTGCCTTTTGACCTCTAGGAACAATTAGTAAGATTTGTCTTGGATAGGTTGGAGTCTCTAAGTAACTTCCATAACTCTTCTTTGGATAGCGTGGATCTACTGTTGGTTGGTTCGTTTCTCTTGAGATCTCTTCATTCTCTCTACAACTGTCAGGGATTTCAGCTGCATCTATATTGTTTCTACGTGCTTCTTCGATTCCTGGAGCTGCGAATCCAGTGCCTATAATTCTGGATTTTCGGTGAGTTTCTCATATGTCTGGGCACTGCGATCAGTGAATTGATTACATTCTAAGGTAACAGTCTTTAGCCTTTCAACTGTACTCCTGGCAGTTTCTTCTCTTTGGTCCTTTACCTCCTGTGGGATATCAGGTATAGTGTGTAGTTCCAAGTCTGATATGTGTTGTTGTAGCTTCTAGATGGCCTCTATGAGCTGGTCTACTTGCTTAGTGACTTTGTCCTCTATCTTTATTTCTACGACAGTCACAGAGCACAGGGCTCTGTCGACCTCTTCCTTCACTTTGAGTTGCTTGGCGAGCAATTGTTCTTTGTCTTACTGTAGCTGTGCCTTTTCTTCATCAAATTTTGTTTGGAGAGCACTCTTTTCCTATTCTGCGGCTCTGCATTATTATACAAGTACTCCCTGTACTTGCGTCAAAGCCTAGGTGGTTTGTTCTGTTTCCTCTTGTGATATTCGAAGGTGACCTTCGACTGTATCAATGAGCCGATGGAGTTGAGCTGGTTCATCTCCCGATTCTGGTGTTCCCAATGATAGAGGTGCAGTGGAGATGCGCGGTTGGTTTGTAATGCCTGTTGCACCCCTTGGAGCTCGACCTCAATTTGGTTGTATATCTCCTCCTGTTTAGCTTCTTTCTTCTTTGCTATCTCCAGTGAAGCATCATTCAGGGCTACTATGATGAAGTTGAAGTCATCCATAGTAAGCATGGTCTTCATCTTGGTCACAGTGGCTCACGATTTTTTTCGGGAAGAAGGTTTCAGGAGAGAAACGTTCCTCTTATTTAGTGGATCAGTTTCTTCTCTAAGCAGTGTTACTTCGCCTTTATTTTTTCGGTCTCTGTGCCATTTATATCTTCTTCATCACCCCCTTACTTTGGTGATATGGAAGCAGTATTTGTTGAGTTAGTGCTTACATCTTGGGCTTCTTCAATCTTCTTTATCTTGCTGGGTCCAGGTGTATCATGTGTTGTTTCTGGACTGTCAATGTTGTACATCTCCGCAGGCTCTACTGGAATAAGGAGGTCATCGTACCATTATTTATTATTCTATTTCCTCCTCTGTCATATTATAGTAAGATTTAGCCCCCGGGGGGCAGCTCAATTGGCAAGTGCCGTGATATAGCGTGTTATGTACGATGAGGTTTCAAGTTCAAATCCCCCCGACTTACCCGTGCCTGCGGAAGGGGCATACGTATGGCACCTGGAGGTTATAGTGGTAGCGGTCGGAATCAACCCCGTGTCACGCGAGTACGAGACCAGCCCAGTTGCCGATTCCGCCAGCATAAAATAAAAAAATAAAAAAAATAAATAAATAAATAAATAAATAAATATTATAGTAAGATTTAAGTTTCTTCTTATGCTCGTCAGCTCACGCTCTGATATAAATTAAATGTCGATTAGCATTTAACTTCATCAAAGGCCTGAAGCGATGTAAAGTATTTGGCATGATGCGAGGCTCAGACTATATGGCTAACTTCAACTAATTTTAGTATGTATGGAACATGACATTTGACTACCATTTATTATTCATGTCACTTGAGTACCACAATGTACTAAACTTCATGGCCAATGGTTCAAATGTATTGATATCCGAGAAGGTCGCACCTTCCAGCATCTCCCAGGTGATGAAAGCGATCAGGATCAAAAGCCATCTGAAATGGAATTCATATCCTTGATCTTGCGCTTCTCTATAGTCAAGTTCCAACTGGTTCACCAGGTACTTCACCCAATTCATTTGTAGGCCCTCCGCTCACTTCCCTGCGAGGTCGACTACAAAACCAGTGACTCGGGTGGGTCGATTCTTGTCGACTAAATTCCCTGTAATCATCTGATAGGTGAGGTACACTGCGTCATTCTAAATAGAACCTACCTTGTAGCCTCACATTCCCTTCTCGACATCACCAAAAGTGTCCTTTATCCTTTGTGTGAGAGTGCGGTCCATGGATTTTCCAGGGTAGAAATCCTGTGGTTCGGGTCCTTGCATACTCAAACCCATGATCCGATTGATCAAGGTTGGATCAACTGTGATATGACAGCTTAGCCACAAATATCCACCATGGTAACAAGATAGAAATAGCTTGACACATGCATTCACCTCCTAGTGTCGTCTGAAGTGGGGAATCTTCATGACGTTGAGTAGGTTGGACTGTGCGAGGTTATGGGTCCATGCTTGGGGAATTACCTTCACATTTTTCCCTTTTGTTCTAGTCAAATACTTATGTGGGGCTAACATGTTGTAGACTTTATGATCTTCGAGGTTGAAGTCACTAAACTTCAACACTGCGATCTTATATTGGTTTGCTTGCACTGCGCCTATCCCCTTTGGGAGGTATGCAGTGACCAAGGCATACTTAAAATCTCTAGGTACGTTTTCGCAGTTTACAACACCACTCAAAAGTGGTATATAGGTAGGTAAGATAGTCAGGATCAGTTTATCATTTGCTAAGTCATCCCTGTGCTTAGTTCGTTTCTCATTGGACGGTCGAGATGGTCCTGCTCTGTGAGCATTTGATGGCGATGCTTGAACTTTTCTCGTAGATGAAGCTTATACACCTACAGATAATCCTCTCTCCGACATGACTCTTTAAGTCATTAGGTCGAGGAGTACTTATATCACTGATTCTTCGACTGAGATGAGCTCCTCGGACATACGTGCTCAGGATGGAAATTCTCGGTTCAAAGGGTAATTTAGACAATGAATTAGAATAGACAAACAAAGTACGATGATTATTTACTGTGTGAAAAGTGTTCTTGTTGCTTAGCGCAACGGGATAAATAGGTAACTCGACAATGGTTTGCTTGTAACGGTTATGAGGCCTTTATTAACTCTGTTCGCTCCATTATGGCGCGGTCCAATGGTCTAGTGGTGAACCATAATTGCTTTTCTCCTCATTCAGAGCATCACTCAAATGGTTATAATGTCCCCAATGGCTATATTGCTTCGCCATGGCGAAGTGCCATGTGTCATTGTTCTGATATCTCGATGAAGTTCCAATTTGGAAAAATTTCCCTCTGTGAGGTTCCCTCTGTGAGGTTCCCTCTAGAGCCTTCTACAATAGGTCGATCTTAGCTCTCTTCTTACTTATTTTTCTAGCCTTTTTCCCAGTGATCTTCATCTCGGTCTGCCTTTTTCCATTCTGATTCTTATCTACTTTTGACCTAGTCACTTCGTGTTGTTCAGATTATTTCTCGGATAATACTTCTTCCTTGTCTCGGATGGGTACTTCAATATTTTGTGGATCCTCTAGTGTTCTTTAAACTCTGATATCGAGGTTTCTAGTGTTAATTATCTTTGATCTATTCTTTTTTTCTTCGATCAAGTATGTGATCCTTCTAGTCATGAAATATTTTAATTCTTGCTTATTCTGCTCCAAAACTTCTTCTTCTTCTTTCCATCTGGCTCGATCTCTGTCAATACAATGTTTTCCTAATAACATGGTAAATGGGGCACTGTCCTCGATAAATCTAATAATCTCAAAATCTTCTTATGTCGAAGTTCCATTGGAAGACATAGGTATCTGGGTGAGCCTTCCACATAGGTTTATCACCTTCCCTCTGAATAACCCTATTCCTCATAATGAAGGAATCATAGAAGGCTTCCCTATAGCTTCCCAAGTTCTCTCGATCATGAGATTTACCTGTGTTTCCTCATCTAGAATGCAGTCAATGTTGAAGTCTCCTATTCTTGCTTCAAGGAATTCATTTTCTTTGAAGATCTCTCATAATTTGACATGTCGGTAGTCATTCAGGGTTTCCTTCATCTGTAGCAATACTTTCTTATATTCTTCCTGTGTTTACGTCTTAGTTTTTGGATCTTCCTTAGGGTTTTCTTGATTTAGATTCATTCTTTCAACTTTAGCAATCATTCTAGGGAAATCCAATACCTCATGGTCCATAGCCTTACAAAAAAGACAGTTGGGTCTTCTTCCGGGGCATTCCTTAGTAAGATGTCCTGGTTTTTTGCAACTGTAATAGAGTGTTAATACTCTCTTTCATTTAAATGATCCCAAATTTTTCTTGTAATGCATGCTAGGATCATAGGAGCTAACCTGCAACAAATTCTTTCTAAGATCCTGCATCCATTTTTTAGTCCAAATGTTCTTTCTATGCATAGGTATAACATATCTTTCACTATTCTCGTCAGATCTATTAATATCAAATCTTCTTTCATCTATCAATACCCTAGTTTTCAAACTAGGACAGACTCTATTAAACATACCTAGATCCAAACTCTAGAAACAAAAATTTCCACTTATCTTAATTCTATAGAGAAAAAAGCTTCCAGATCTAAATTTTTTTACTATCCTTACCTTTATCAGAGTACAAAACTTGTAGATATTACCTCTTTTAATAAAAAATTCTCACTTTTACCTTTCTTAGAACACAAAGCTTTCAGATCTTGCTTCTCTCCTTCAGATCCAATCTCCTTTCTTCAGATCGATCTTCTTTATTTAGCATGGAGCTTTATAAATAAAGTAGAATATTGCACACTAGGGAAACATATATATGCACAGGGATTTCACAATATCAGGTTGAATATTTTCACAAAGCTTCTCCTTTCTCAGTTCCTAGCAATCACAGTTTCAGGTCCTGGCAACGGAACCATTCGTTGGCACAGGGGCATACCCAAGGTTCAACGCTACAACGACACACCAACAAAACCCTAAGTACCGACCCTTTCAAAAACACCTAAGAAGTAGATGAAGTCTCACCTGAGGTAGAAGCAGGGGTGGTTGTAGGACTCAAGTGTCTGCAACCTTAGCTGAGACACAGATATGTGATTATAATACTTAATAGGGTACTTAGCATCAATAGTTCTTCAATATTCAACCAATAGCTACTATGCAAATACAACAGAGAATCACATCATTCACTCAGATCTGATGTATTTAAGCACTTTGTCATAAACAAGGATATTATATCTAGCAGATCAAGCACTAAGCACTTTCATACAGATCAGATCTAACATTCTCACACATTACTAACACAAAGAATAAGCATATATATTTCTATCGAATCACTTAGCAAGAGAAGTTATAAACACATCAAGACAAGCACAAAGAAAAACAACATAGTGTTTACATGGTTCACCCCCACCCTGGGGCTACATCCACAAACTCTTCTTCTTTATTGTCTTTAGTCAATCAGTTACAAGCACAGAGCCTCAAAAACCTACTTTGCCTAGGAAAAGAGATCTATGCACCTCTCTAGATCCTCCTTCCTTGTGTTACAACACAAAGAACTTCACAACCTATTAAAATACCTTTCACCTAGCTCTGCAAGTCTCTCACAGTATGCACAGAGCATCTAAAAACCATACTTGCACTTAGCACTTAGCTATCTTGCATACACCACATAGATGCACCACCACTTCTATCTAGCCTAAGAATCTATTTATATATTACAAAATAGGCCTAAACATGGGTAAACCCATGGGCCGACATCCCATTCCTATTACATATTCCCATATCCAAAAAAGGACCCAAAAAGGGGCCAAGATCCTGCGATCCCTGCTTCATCTTGAACTCCATATTCGACAGGCTATCGAAGTCCCAAAATAGGTCAAACTTGACTAGATCCTTCAAAACTTGGTCAAGGGACAACAATACTTTTCTTTCCTATATGAATGTTATTTTTTCATATTGTATGATTCCTTGATCACGTACATAGTTTCATATCAAATAGATTATGTTATTCTTGTCTTCATTGGCTTATGTTTATTTGCAGATATTTCTCCATAAGCCTCGTAACGGAGCTTGGATTGCATTGGCGAAGTTGGATATTCGATAATTAAAGGGTATGTTCTAGATCCATTTCTCATTTGATAATTGAAAACTAAGGAAAGAGTAGTGTACTGTCTTGTTTTGTTCTAGTTTTCTAGTGAAGCTAGGGGGATTGATTTGTGTCCGCACTTAACAATTATCCTGATAATATTGTCGGGACCATGAGATTGTTTGGCTGTAGCATATTCTCCATCTCATCTATAGTTTTACTCATACAAGAATCTCTAGGATGATAAAATTTTTGAAAATAGTTGAATTTATATATTTCCTTTTTCTTCTTCCCTTTGTGATATGAAGATTATTCATTTGTCGGTTTCGAGAACTTTTCCTTTCTAGCCTCAGGGTTTTTTCCTTTCCCCTTTTTCTGATCTTTGAAATTTGGTTTGCTTGCTTCATTTTTTGCAATAGAATGATCTCTAGAACCCTTTATGGAGCCCATGGAAACTATTTTTTTCTTCTCTTGAGTTATTTATTCAATAAAATCATCTAAAGAGGCAATTTTCCACTTCGGAGTTGTTAATTTTGAAGCATGAAACGAGGAAACAAAAATTGAATAATTAGGACCTAGTTTTGAGAGAATGGAAAGGATGAATTGCTCATTATTTTTTTCTACTTTGAAATATTTAAGATGAACTAAAATAGATTTAAATTTTTTAAAGTAATCTTTCAAAGAATCAAAATTTGATGGATTCAAATCTATGAGCGCATGCTCCAAAATGTAGGCTCGAATTTCATCCTGTTTACCAAAAAATTGTGCCAACTTGGTCCAGACCTCGTTGGGGGATGATGCGGTGTCAATATGGAACATCAAGTCTCTTTATATGGGGAGACATATCAGCCCAAAGGCTTCATCCATTCGATTGAAATACTTTTCCTTCTCCACAACATTCGTTGGCACAACTTTCATACCCATTGTTATCTGGTAGAGACCTTTGCTTCAGAGAGAAAGGGTGATCTTGGTTTTCCATTCAAAGTAGTTGAATGGATTTAGGAAAACATGCTTGGGATGAAGGTGTTGATCCATTTATTTTTTCTTCTTCCTTTGATGATCGTTCACCTACAAATAAAACTAGTATACCTCTCCCTCAGATTCCCTAAGGCTATGATACAATGTAAAATTTTGAGACCCGAGAGATCTAGAATTCGATGAGAAAAATAACACTAATCCAATGAATTTGCAAGTAAACAAAGAAGAGAGAGATAGAGAAGAATTTACTCCACAAGAATGAATTTATTCACAATATATTAAAAATTACAATGAGATCAATTCAATATATAGAGAGGAATTGATCTTGTCACTAATAATAACAACTACCACTAAAATAACAAAAGCAATGAAAAAATAGCTAAAGCACATGTTTAAACCTATAAAATAGATAACCCACACCTAAAATGAGTATGATAGGATAAAAAGTACGCTTATCCATAACTGATTAGCTAAATAAAGCAATTTTACTAAAGAAAGGGGATAAATCCCTAAAATCAAAGGACAATTTCCTTGATTTAAGGAGGAAGTACGCTCTCCTTCCTTTATGGTTTTAAAATTTGCATGGAGGTTGGAAAGGAGTCACTAACTGGATTTATAATTAAAGAACTCAAGATTAACTCCATGTCATAGGGGACATATCCCTAAATTTAAGGAAAACTCCCTAAAAACAAGGAAAGTGTCTCCTACCCTCTCTAGAAGGTCAAATTAAGTGAGTGTTGGGCCCCAACAACTCCCCTTATATTTTTACAAAATTTAAAGAGCCCCTATTAAAATCTTGATAATTATAATGAGCTACAGAATCAACCTTTTCAAATAATTCCATTCCTTGGCTTTCTTTGAGACAAACTTAAGACATTCTCTTTAGTATGAGTCATTTATTACAAGAGTATATGTCAAAAGTTAAAAACAAGCATAAAAATCTCAATTTAAACAAAAACGTTAATTTTTTTAATGTTTGTTTAAATTATGATTATGTGTTTATTCTTTTAATCATTAGCAAGTTTGACTATTTTGAATAATGTGTTAAATACTTCATCAAATAATATCTTGTTTGGTTTCTCATTTTCATGAAATCATTTGGTGATATTAATTAATTAAATTCTTTTTTCATTTTGCATCTCATAATAATAATAAAAAAAGAATTATCTATGATTTGTTTGATTTTATTCTCTTCTCCATTAACTTGAAGATTCTAGAATTAAGATCATATTTGAAAGGAAAATATAAATAATGTTTGTTTATAAGTTATAGTT